>JAMXBC010000177.1:0-37313 GCA_024138005.1 Lumnitzera racemosa | reverse complement strand
AAAATTTGAATTTTTTTTCTCTAAAAAAAAATTTTATTCTAATTTTTAGGAAGAAAGTTTCAAAAATTAGTCTTGCGTTTTTTTGTGAAAAGAAAGTTACCCAAATTGGCCCCCACCTAAAATCAAGTTAAGTTTTGATTTTTTTAAGTCGATTCTGTAGTAAAAAAGATTGGTAAGCCTTATTTGGACTCAAGGACAATGTTCAGGGTAATATGGAGAACTCCTTTATGAAGGAGTACTTATTTTAATTTTCTATGAAAAGTGGGGATTTGGTGTTTAACGCGGGTTTTCCCTACCCACGACCGAGAGTGCTAGCGTGGCGGTTTTTAACCGTACAAAGGATTGCAGATTGAATTTCCTTACAATCGACGCCTTTTTATCGATCACAAGGTACAGCACTACAATTAAAGAGAGGCAAGTTTTAAGAAATTCTTTCATGTAAATAAAAAAAATTATAAAACATAACACGGTTTTTATTAAAAAATTTACAATAAAAGCCTGGAACGTTTTTAATTTAAACCGAATATCGTTAATTTTTTCCGCTATAAACTATAAAAAAATTCTTGTCACATCCAACTCTCACTTAACCCGTGTAAAACACAAACCTGGGGCATGCGTGGTGACTTCAAAAAAAAAAAGACGGCCTGGGGAAAAAAAGGAATAAAAGGGGGTATAAGCAACTAGCTTAGTGAGATAATTTTTCTCAACCATACGCAATCAAGTTTACAATTTTGGGTTTAACAAATGAATGCTTCAAACAGATGCCAAACAATACATACAGGTGAAAAAATTTTTAGATGCAACTAGTTTTAAACCCCTTAAAAATTCGGGTTGGAATTTTTGGTCAGTCGATTTGGGTATCATATTAGAAGTATTTATACTAAAACCCCGCATTTCGTATTCAAAATGTAATGGTATTCCTTATCAGTTTTTTAAAACGGTTTACATTGATTTTGAATAAATTCAGTAACCCTCACCACCCCTTTAAAAAAAGACCCCTTGGACTCGGACCCCTTTGGCCCGGCGATTGGCCCTTTCCAAAGCCTTTCATTTGAAAACCAAAGGTAAGGTCATATTACGTGTTTCACTATACGAAATCTATAACAAAACAATAACAACTTCGTTTGGCCTCTCAATCTCCTATAATGTGACTGCCGGAATTAGTTAGCAGTGCATGATTATGCGTGTCCCAAGGGTTTAATTTTCTGGTGAATAAAAAATTTGGTCTATTTTTTCAGTGATCATTCCCGTCACAAACAATCAATTTTTATGAATTCTATGCAAAATCATTACATTATTAAAATTTAAAGAAAAATTCACCATTAACAACAATTGTCATGTCAAGTAAAAACCTAACCCCATATACATTTATTTATTTATCTTTAACTTATATTTACTAACTGCAAATACCCAAACAAGTATGGAATCATTAGGAAAAACTTACTCAGTTATGGCCAACTTAGAGGTCATAGAAAACTGGTGGTAACTTAGGGTCTATATTAAAAATCACCTGATAATAATAGAAATTGGTAAGTTTGGGAATTTAAAGCTAAATTAGTATCATAATTTATAAGGTCTACTTCATTTAGTTTTTGTAAAATTATCGATTCGAGGTTTTTATCAAATTACATGTAATTTTTTCGTTTTAGCTCGGATTGTTATGAACTTATAGTCCATTTTGATCGTTTCAAGCGTATTTTCTTGTAACGAGGTCCATTTTAAACGTTATGACTCGTAGTTTAAATTGTGATATAAAAATATTCACAAAATTTACTATTTAAGTTTAAAAATTATAAAATATTAATTTTCACTTTTATCTTAATATATTTATGATGTAATAATTATTTAAACCATATATTTGATATTTTATTATTTTAAGCATACTTTTCCTATTTTTTGAGATTTTAGCCTTATTATGATTATTATTGCCATTATTATTTTTATTATTTCTTATTTTCTCATTATTCATTATTTACGATTTATACACATACATATATATATACTTATAGTATATTGGATAAATTTTATAATTTTACTTGATTGAGAAATTCTTAATTTACGGTATTATATATATATATATATATACACTCCTCATGTAATTATGAATTTATTTTATTTAATAAATATTATTATATTATATATACTATATACTATATAGTATTTTGTATAAAATATGTATACTATATATTATATATGTACCATATGATATATTCGGTATACATTATATGTTATATATATACTCTATATTATATATATATATATACGTCCTATGTACACTATGTATTTAAGCATATATTACCACTTATAAAAATGTACAATTACATATATACTATATGACTACATATTTATATATATATATGCGAAAATAAATTATACATATATACATCAATATATATATATAGTTTATGTGTACACATATATATGTATATTCCTATAGTTATTTTGTAAAATACTTAATACCAATTATATGTAATATAAAAAAAATAACTTAATACATACACCTTCCGTATAAATATACCTATGTACATATATGTATACATACATATCTTTATACATACATATATAATTCAATTTAAGTGTTTGTGCATATACACATATAATAGTAATGTTATATTTTAAAAATACTACATATATACATGTATATACTATAATATATACATCTATACTTGCAAAATATTTACTTACCTATTACTTTTGAATTTTCTTCTTCTTCTTTTTCTTTTTTTTTTTCTTCACATTTTTGTTTTTTTTCAACTTCCAGGATTTTTTTTCTCTTCTTTCGATTTCGTTTCTTTTTATTTTTTTTTTCCAGATTTTACTTCTCCTTTTATTTTCCTACATGATCAACAAGTTTCGAAATAAAAGAAATAAAGTGAAATATTATCCTAATCTCTTACATTAATGAGGATGAGACAAGGTAATCTTATCCAATTTTTTCTTTGTTTGTAAAATCAACACTTGGCATTTTGATTTTCATCACATGGGCTGCTATTTGATATCTTTTTCATTCCGGTTCCAGGACGTGGCAAGCAAAGAAAAAGAAGAAAAGAAAGAAAAGAGAAAAAGAAAAGAGGAAGAAAATAAAAATTAATAATAATTATATGTAATTTTTCTAAACATATAAATTAAAAACAATACTTATCATAAATTAATTTGAAATTTGTGTGAAAATTTATCAATTTAATTGGTACTCATTACAATTATAATTTTTACAAGTTATTGTAGCGATTTCATTAAAATTTCATGTGAATAAGTGATTTAGTCGAAAATTGTAATCAACTATAATTATATCACTATTTGAGTAAAATTTAACTAATTTATAAGCTTATATTTATAATTTTAGGGTTTCGAGCAAATTCGGTTCAATTTTGGTTAATGGTGCATAAATCAGTTTTAGGGTTTCGGTACGTGATTTAGGGTTTCAATCAATTCCTAGAGTTTTGTTATCGGTGTTATATTTGATTTATTAAATTTCATAATCTTTTATTATTATTAACCTTATCGACTTATTATACAGTTTAGGATACTCGGACTTGAATTAGGGTTTCAATTCTGATTTCTTAGGGTTTACACTTCCAAAAGTGGAAAAGTGTTAGAAGTATGTTCAATTGATTTAATATTGATGAACCTAGAAAAACGAGTTGAGGGTTGGAACAAGCATATAAGAAGAATTCTTAGAATTCCTTAGGGATTTTTTATTAGTGCTGAGCTAATTATAGTGCAAAGTTGTATCTCCTTAGTTAATAAGATCCAAAAGGTTTATAGATCCTAATGGGTCCAAATCCATAATAGGTACATAGAAATTATTGTATGCCAAATAACATCAAAAGTATTGGTTTTAAAGGATGGAATGTCTAATGTTTTTTTACCTGGAGAACTAATTGGATTGTTATGAGTAGAGCGAAGGGGCACGCTTTGGAAGAATCGATCTATTATCAGGCCATCCTATTAGGAATAACAAAAGCATCTTTGAATACTCAAAGTTTCATATCAGAAGCGAGTTTTCAAGAAACTTCTCGAGTTTTAGCCAAAGCCGCTCTTCGAGGCCGTATCTATTGGTTGAAAAGCCTAAAAGAGAACATTGTTATAGGAGGGACGATACCTGTTGGTACTGGATTTAAAGGATTAGTGTACTGTTCAAGTCAAGATAAAAACATTCCTTTGGAAACTAAAAAGAAGAATATTTTCGAGGGGGAAATCAAAGATATTTTCTTCTACTATAGAGAATTATTTGATTCTTGCATTTCAATGAATTTCCATGATACACAAGAAACAATTATTTAAAGGATTTAATGATTCCTAAAAGTGGATTCATATTTTATTTAATATTAACAAAAATTCTCTATGGTCATTTGATGGGGTAATGGAAATAAAGATAAGACTAAGTAGAGCTTAGCGGTTTGGATTGTGTATCAACATAGTCAATCTTCGACGGTAGAAGAAAAGGTTCCATCGGAACAATTATTTAGTTTAGGGCAACTCGTCACTTTCCTTTTTGAAAAAAAAAGGAAATGTGAGGAGAAATGACAAGAAGATATTGGAACATCAATTTGGAAGAAATGATGTAAGCAAGCGTTCATTTTGGTCATGGTACTAAAAAATGGAATCCTAGAATGGCACTTTATATTTTTGCAAAGTGTAAAGGTATTCATATTACAAATCTTACTAAAACTACTTATTTTTTATCACAAGCTTGTGATTTGGCTTTTGAAGCAGCAAGTATGGGCAAACAATCTTTAATTGTTGGTACAAAAAATAAAGTAGCTGATTTAGTAGTACAGGCTGCAATAAAGGTTCGGTGTCATTATGTTAATAAAAAGTGGCTTGGTGGTATGTTAATGAATTGGTCTACTACAGAAATGAGACTTCATAAGTTCAGGGACTTGAGAACGGAAAAAAAAAGACAGCGAGACTCAATCATCTTCCGAAAAGAGACGCAGCTATGCTAAAGAGACAATTATCTCACTTGCAAACATATCTGGGTAGGATTAAATTTATGATGGGGTTACCTAATATTGTAATTATTGTTGATCAGCAAGAAGAATATATTACTCTTCGAGAATGTATCACTTTGGGAATTCCAACAATTTGTTTAATCGATACAAATTGTGACCCAGATCTTGCTGATATTTCGATTCCAACAAATGATGATGCTATAGCGTCAATCTGATTTATTCTTAATAAATTAGTATTCGCAATTTGTGAGGGTTGTTCTAGCTATATAGGAAATCTTTGATTAATAATAAGATAAATCCAGTTTTTTTTTTTTTTAACTCTATAAATTTATGGAATTGGTTACTGCTCTTGAATCTCATAAAGGAGATAAAAATTAAAAGATATATTTTTTGACTAGTTCTAGTTATTACTAAAAATTGAAAATTTAACTAAGCAAGTTGAAAAAGAGATGGTAGAATCAAATAATTTCCCTTAAAGTTCTATTTCTCTTAAAGGGCAATATGAACGTTTTATCATGTTCTTCCAGCACGCTAAAAGGCTTATATAATATATCGGGTGTGGAAGTAAGCCAACATTTCTATTGGCAAATAGGAGGTTTTTAAGTCAACGGCCAAGTACTTATTACTTCTTGGGTTATAATTGCTATCTTATTAGGTTTTATTAGTATAGTTGTTCGTAATCCACAAACCATTCCGAATGGTGGTCAAAATTTCTTCGAATATATCCTAGAATTCATTCACAACGTTAGCAATAGAGAAGAACATGGTCTGTGGGTTCCTTTTATTGGAACTATGTTCCTATTTATTTTTGTTTCGAAATTTGGTTAGGGGCTCTTTTACCATGGAAACTCATAGAGTTACCTTAGGGCGAGTTAACCGTACCTACGAATGATATAAATACTACTGTTGCTTCAGCTTTCTCACATCAGTAGCATATTTCTATGCAGGTCTTAGCAAAAAAGGATTAGGTTATTTTAGTAAATATATTCAACTAACTCCAATCCTTTTACTTATTAATATCTTAGAAGATTTCACAAAACCCTTATCACTTAGTTTTCGACTTTTCAAAAATATATTAGCAGATGAATTAGTAGTTGTTGTTCTTGTTTTTTTAGTACCTTCAGTGGTTCTAATACCTATTATGTTCCTTATATTATTTACAAGTGGTATTCAAGATCTTATTTTTGCAACATTAGCCGCCACTTATATAGGAGAATCAATGGAGGGTCATCATTGATTAGTTTTCAAAATAGTCGTTTTTGTAGCTTATCCCAAGCAAAGGTAATGTATGCATAACTCAAGATAATCTACTTACAGAACATCAAAATATACAAATATAGTTTTAGGAAAAAAGACTCCAATATTTATGGAATTGTAAAAAAAAAAGGAAAGAGATCAAAAAGATCTTTTTGCTAAAATGTCCAAAATGAAATTTGAAATCAAATTTCGATATAATTTAATTGATTTAAATTATTATATTATACAACTATAACATCCAACCCAATAAACAATAAACTAGAATACAATAATTGAGAAAATAGAATATAAAAATAAATCAAAATGAATTATAATAAAAATAGGAAATAAATATAAAAACGAAATAAATAGAATAAAAAAGAAATTAGATAAGATGTAATAAATAAATAGAATTATAATAAAAATAAATATAAATAAAGAAAATGAATTAAAAGAAAAAATAAATTGAATTAAAAATGAAATAGAATAATATAAAAATAAAAAAATTGGTTATAAGGACAGTTCAAAATTAGGTATATGGAATCTAATGGCTAGAATTCAACTCTCAAATATTTTCAAAATTCTTCTTGAATCCGATTGAATCTAAGATACGAATAATTGGTTTACATTATGGAAGAAAGACACGTATATGTGAGATTAGATATTGATGAGTTATATAGAAACAAAAACGAAAGATATATCTAATAACTAAGATATATCTAATCTACTCTACTACTATGAATTGAGAAAGAGATTCCAATAGAGGTCTTTCTAGTACGTACTATGAATTGAATGAATAAAAAGATGAAATCAAGAAAAAAAAAGTATAAAAAATTCAACTAATGATTCGAAACAAAGAAATGTAAGAAAAAAAGTCGTACGGATTTGTAAAAATCCCATCTATAAGAACTAAAAAATAGATCTATAAAAGATTGATAGACATAGAAGTAAAGGAGTTCGGATGATTCAATAAAATTCTTCCATTATTTTAAGTTGGAGATTTTAGTTATTTTGTCCGGAAGAATTTTATTAATAGAATAGTTAATTCATAATTCATTAAATGATTGTATCATTAACCATTTTTTTTATTTTTTACTTTTGTTTGAGGAACTTATCATGAATCTATTGATTTTTATCGCTTCCGTTATTGCTGCTGGGTTAGCTATTGGGCTTGCTTCTATTGGACCTGGAGTTGGTCAAGGTATTGCTGCGGGCTAAGCTATAGAAGGTATTGTAAGACAGCCCAAGGCAAAGGGAAAAATACGAGGCATTTTATTGCTTAGTTTGGCTTTTATGGAAGCGTTAACAATTTATGGATTAGTTGTATCCTTAGCGCTTTTATTTGCGAGTCCTTTTGTGTAATCCTATAAAAAAAATCCACATATCTATATATATGGATTTTTTTTAGGCCGGGGGCTTGTTCGTTGCTTTTTAAAATTGAAATTATCTCAATATTTCACTTCTACAATTTCTTATTCATTCGAACACTAATCCCGAGGAAGGACGGATTTGAGGATGAGAAATTGCCATATCGATTCAATTTCTTCCTTCCCATTTCACACACCAACCCAACCCAACCCACCCCCCCCCCTCCTCTTTTTAGGTTTGTTTAGGGATTAGGGAGTGTTACAACAAATGAAGTATTCTGGAATTGATATGAAATCCCGTCCCGAATCTAATAAGTCTTATTCTTATTAGGAATTTCTTATTGAAAAAAAAAATCCATTTTAAAATCAACTGTATTTTTCGTTTAAAAAAAAGGTAAATTAAGATAAGAAAATAAAATAAATAAGAATATTATATAAAAAAATAGATAGAAAGAAATAGAAAAAATGGGAAGTGATACAAAAAGAAACTCGATTTGATTTTTTATTTTATCTAGAAGATAAGAGGAGATTGTATGAAAAATGTAACTGATTCTTTCGTTTCCTTAGGAAACTGGCCATTCGCCGAGAGTTTTAGATTTAATACCGATATTTTAGCAATAAATCCAATAAATTTAAGTGTAGTGCTTGGTGTATTGATCTTTTTTGGAAAGGGAGTGTGTGTTAGTTGTTTATTTCAAGAATAGGCTAGACAAAACCAACTACACTTTTTTCATTCTAAATAAGAAAAAAAAGTAAAAGAAGGTGCATCATCCCACGAATTACTTCTAAATAAATTCAAAATCATATTTGAGAACCACAGCATTTTGTGATTCATTGGTAACTTTATGTTGATTATCTATCAACTAATAGTATGGTACCTTTAATATGGTTAAAGCGAAACTGTTTGAAATGCAAACATAGCATGGTATTCTTTCTACCACTATGTTAATTCAATAGAAATGGTTTCAAAAAACTAATAGTTGAAATTTTTTTATCGACATAGAACACTCATGTCTATAAAATTATTTGAAACCTTTATTGGAAAAAAGTCACACTCTTGTTGTATCTTATCCAATGCTAAATCGATGACCTATGTAACTAAAGTAAGAAGAATTCTTCGGATTGGAAGAAAAAAGGAACAACTTTGCTGACAATTCCATATTTTTTGTTTAGTCAAAAGAGTCCTTCGAATCCACTATTGGGGTCTTGGATTAGCAATCCGTTTTGTTATTGTTTTCTGAATTTTGAATAGAATACAACTAGAGAAGAGAAGATAGGCTCATTACATTAAAAAAAAATGATATGGGAATTTGACATAAGTAATTGAAGTAATTGAGAGTGAGAGCCAAATGAATCGAAAGATTCATGTTTGGTTCAGGAAGGGATTATGGAAGTTTTGAAATTAATCGAAAAATAATCTACTTTCATTAAATGATTTATTAGATAATCGAAAATAGAAGATCTTGAATACTATTTGAAATTCAGAAGAATTATGTGAGGGGGCCATTGAACAACTTGAAAAAGCTTGGGCCCGTTTATGTAAAGTGAAAATGGAAGCAGAGTAGTTTCGAGTGGACGGATACTCTGAGATAGAACAAGAAAAGTTGAATCTGATTAATTCAACTTATAAGACCTTGGAACAATTAGAAAATTAAAAAAACGAAACCATTCATTTTGAACAATAAAGAACGATTAATCAAGTCCGACAACTAATTTTTCCAACAAGCCTTACAAAGAGCTTTAGGAACTCTAAATAGTTGTTTAAACAACAAGTTACACTTACGTACCGTCAGTGCTAATATTGATACGTTTGGGGTGATGAAAGAAATAATTGATTAGTCCTTCAACTGTAGGAATTATTTTTTTCTTACAAAAAAGAATTAAGAAATACTCATGGTAACCATTAGAGCCGACGAAATTAGTAATATTATCCAGGAACATATTGAGCAATATAATAGAGAAGTCAAGATTGTAAATACCAGTACTGTACTTCAAGTAGGTAATGACATTGCTCATATTTATGATCTTAATGAAGTAATGGCAGGTGAGTTAGTAGAATTTGAAGAGGGTACAATAGGCATTGCTCTAAATTTGGAATCAAATAATGTTGGTGTTGTATTAATGGAGGATGGTTTGATGATATAAGAAGGAAGCTCTATAAAAGCAACAGGAAAAATTGTTCAGATATCGGTAAGTGAGGCTTATTTAGGTCGTGTTATAAATGCACTAGCAAAACCTATTGATGGTAAAGGTGAAATTTCTTATTTTGAATTTCAGTTAATTGAATCTCCCGCTTCAGGTATTATTTTCAAACGTTCCATATATGAGCCTCTTTAAACCAGACTTATTGCTGTTGATTTAATGATCCTTATAGGACGAGGTCAGCGCAAATTAATAATTGGGGATAGACAGATTGGTAAAACAACAGTAGCCACAAATACGATTCTTAATCAACAAGGGCAAAATGTAACATGTGTTTATGTAACTATTGATCAAAAAGCATCTTCTGTAGGTCAAGTAGTAAATACTTTACAGGAAAGGGGAGCTATGGAATATACTATTGTTGTAGCAGAAACAGCAGATTCCCTATCTACGTTACAATACCTAGCTCCATATACGGGAGTAGCTTTCGCTGAATATTTCATGTACCGTGAACGACACACGTTAATCATTTATGATGATCTCTCTAAACAAGTACAGGCTTATCGTCAAATGTTTCTTCTATTACAAAGACCACCCGACCTTGAAGCTTATCCGGGAGGTGTTTTTTATTTGCATTCACACCTTTTGGAAAGAGCCGCTAAATTAAGTTCTCACTTAGGTAAAGGAAGTAGGACTGCCTTACCAATAGTTGAGACTCAATTGGGAGATGTTTCGACTTATATTCCAACTAATGTAATTTCTATTACAGATGGAAAAATATTCTTATTAGCTAATCTATTCACTGTTGGAATTAGACTTGCTATTAATATCAATATTTATGTCTCTCGAGTAGGCTCCATAGCTTAAATTAAAGCCATGAAACAAGTATATGGAAAATTAAAATTGGAATTGGTGTAATTCATAGAATTGGAAGCCTTTACACAATTTTCTTCTAATCTTGATAAAGCTACCAAGAATCAATTAGCAAGAGGTCAACGATTAATTGAGTTGCTTAAACAATCCCAATCAACCCCTCTCACAGTAGCAGAACAAATAATGACTATTTATACCAGAACGGATGGTCATCTTGATTCCCTAGAAATTGGTCAGGTAAGTAAATTTCTCATTGAGTTATGGGCTTACGTAAAAAACAATAAATCTCAATTCCAAGAAATAATAACTTCTACTAGGACATTCATTGAGGAAAAAGAATCCCTTTTGAAAGAAGCTATTCAGGAAGACATGGAATGTCAAGAACAATGTAAATAAATTGATAGGAAGAAGGATAGTAGAAATAAATTAATCGCTCTTAATCTTTTTAATCTTTGCTTATTAATTTAATCAATCTTTACTTAAAATAATTTAATTAATAAGTCTAAAATTCGAATTTAAAGAATATTAATTTTTTAATAGAATATTAATTTCTTAAATTTCTTTAAATTCGAAAATATTTTATTTTTTTTCTGTAAATTTGAAATTATTATCTATTTATATTTAAGAATTCTTTCTATTAAGACATAATTAAATAAAAAATTTTATTGAAAAATAGAAAATATAAAAAATAGAAAAGAAAACTGAAAATATCCATTTTCAAAATAAATAAAATAGAGAAATAAATATAATAATAATAAATAGATAGATAATATATCTATCTAAATTAACTAGAAATAAATCAATAAAAAAAAAGAATGAAATTTGATAAGTTAAGCATTCTCATATTTTATCCCATTCAAAGCCTTTAGATAGCAATATTTTTCTTGCTATAGAAATCTCGAAAATAAATAAAAAGCATTACGTCCAATAGGATTTGAACCTGTACCAAAGGTTTAGAAGACCTTTGTCCTATCCATTAGATTATGGATGCTTTTTTTTTATTCCAATTTTTTGGGTTTTTCTATTTCTTGTTCTCAAAAAGAAAAATACGATGTGAGAGAATTTTTTTGATTGTGTGGAGTAGATTAAATAATCTTTTTTGAAAAAAAAAATTCTTTTTCTGAGAAAAATATTAATTCGATATTTTCTATAATTAAAAAGATTATATATTTATTATACTTATTTATTTTAATATAAATATTGAATTATTTCAATTCAAATCGAATATAAATAAATCAAATCAAAGAAATAGAAATCGAAATTAGATAATCAATTATCTAATAATGTAGAGTAAGAACATTCTATACTTTACATTGTACAAATAGAATCTATTCTATTTGAAATAGAAAATAGGGTGAGTAGCGAGAATCGAACCCAAAATCGTTAGCCTGGAAGGCTAAGGGTTATAGTCGATGTTGATTCTTAATTTTTAACATCTCTAATTCAAAATCGAACATGAAACTTTGGTTTCATTTGGCTCCTTTATGGATGATGGATAAATTCCCAAATCAAATAGATAGATACATATATTTAAGAAATATATTTCTATCTAAAATGTGAACGAAATAAAAAAATTTGATCCAGAACATTTACGTCAGCTTTTCTGTTTTGAATGCATTCAAAACAATTTGCTTTCTAGACGATCCCCTAGAATAGGGAATAGGGATTTTAACAATATTCTTAATTACTTCATTCTCTAATTTCTATTTACTAGTAGAATCCTTAGGAAAGTATTTTATTTCCACCGAGCTAAAAAAATATGTCAATGCTTTTAGTAAACTAAAGACATCTTTTAATAGCTATTTTGCTTCAATCTTTTCGATATACATAGAAATATACCAAAAATGGAAGATTTTGATTTAGTTATGATTAGAAAGAAACTTTTCTATCTTTATCCATGGATCCTTTACTCATACTCATTAAATTAGAAGTATTGATCCAATTCATAAAAAAAAATTATGTTTCGCAATTTCATAATCTAAATTTTCATTTTCTAATTAATCCTTGAAAAGAAATCATGAGAATATATATTCTTCCTTGAATCCTTCATTAAGAGGTAAGGGAGTAAGGCCTTTTAAGAAATAAAATTTTTGCTCGAACAAATCAAACCGAGGGATCCCTTAACTAGAGAAGGGATTCATAAAATGAATTACACTGTTACCACTAAACTATACCCATTATAGTGCGATTATTGTATATAAATGAACTTTTTGTCGAATAGGCCAATTAGGCATAATTAAGATAGGATCAGAAAATAATGAGCCAAAAATTGACATTGGCGTGTTTTTTCTATAGACCCAATCTAATTAGATTAGGAAAAAAGTACTTATATTTATATTTAAACTCATATTTAAAAATTGAAAATAAATGATAAGTTCTTTCTTTTGATGAAGGATTTTTGACAGATATGGATCGAGAAAACTATTTTTGTCATTCATGACATAAAAATCCATTGAACAACAATCTTCGGTTCCATTTTTTTCTTTCAGTATTTTTTCTTTCTTTATTTCCATAAATAGGAAAAAGAAAGAATTCTAAAGAATTAGACTAAATAATAAGATTATATTAAATAATAAGAAACGAGACTTTTATTCTATAATTATTAAATTAAAAAAAATTCTTCTCTATAAAAAATATGGAAATGTCCTTCTTTTGTTGTTTTTCAACAACAAGTATTTTGATTTTTGAAAAAAATAATAATAATTTTGTTTATGAGTTCAAACAAAAGATGGCCTGGCTGGGTATTGACCAAGCCAGCCGTGATTTATAGAAATGGGATTACTTAGGAAAGTTGTATCTATTTATTTGTATATGTATAAAGAAAATAATATAAATTAAAGAAGAAAGAAAGGATTTTTTCAATCCTTTATGTAAATTTAAAATTAATAATTATCCTTTTCCGATTAAGAGAGATGGCTGAGTGAACTAAAGCGTCAGATTGCTAATCCATTGTATAAGTTTTTCTGTACCGAAGGTTCAAATCCCTCTCTTTCCGTTGATGACTTGGTATTTTATTTATCTTTCAAATTTCAAATTTTCGAACCTTTTTTATTTTTATTTAAAGGTATGCAATAGATAAAAATGTTAATAGATAACAATCCTAATAACATTGAAAAATGAAGCAAAACAAGTCAAAAAAAAAAAGACCTCTTTTTTTATTCTTCACGTCCAGGATTATGTCTTGGATCATTAAATAGGAATCCAAAGATGAAGAGAGAAACAAAGAATATCACTAGTGTGTAAACAAAGAGTTTGAGAGTAAGCATTCCCAATCTCCCCAAAATCATTTTTTGGAAAAAAAAATGAGAATAGGTTTTCTCCATTTTTATAGTATATATCCTATTTTGATACCAATACATGAAATTCTTTCTATAAACTATAAAAATAATTTTCCAAAAATTCATTTGTAATTTGTAATAAGAATTGGGGCCTTTCATTACAAGAAAAATTTTCTTTCATATCACCATGAGATCTAATAGGTCTTTCAATAAATGAAAAATAATTCGAATGAGAAAATGGGATGATTTAGATTTATCTTAGCTATCATATCAAAGACTTATTTCGATTGAAGGTTTCATATACTTCTCTGACCGTATCCATTGTTAGAATTTTTTTTCTCGGATAAATCATGTGTAAGACCATATTAAAGATCTCTATCGGAAAATTTTAGTAGCTTCCCAAACAAATTTTAAGAAAAAAAAAGAAAAGGGGTTTTTATGGCAAACATTTAGATTTGATTAAAAAAAAGCGGGGGCCCCTTGATAATTTTGCTTGAAAAAACTTTCAAAAAAGGGGGGTTTAAGCGATACGTTTTAAAACTAAAGATTTTAACATAAAAAAATTTTTTTTTTGACTTCGGAAAATTTTTTTTTTGGGTTGAGTTATTTTTATGTTATTGTTTTGTTTTCGAAAAAAAATTAAAAAAGAAAAAGAAAAGTAAAGTAAATAAAAAATTTTTTTCAACTTCCCCAATAAAAAAACCCTTTCTTTTGCAATTGAAAATTAAGAAATATCTTTCTGCAATTTTTTTTAATTGAATTATATGTAATGATAAAAAAAATTTGTTTTAAATTTTCAATACTAGGGGGTGTAAAAAATTGGAAAAATATAGCCCTAAAAAATTTTTTAGGGTTGGAATTGATGAACACCAACCCCTAAAAATTTTTTTTTTAGTATCAAAAAAAAATTTTTAAAGGGGGTGTGGAACGGGGGGGGTTTTTTCCCCCCGGTATTCGGATTTTTAAACCTTTTTTGCCCCAAAAAAATATTGAATTCTCTTTTAAAAAATAGAAATTATACTATTTTTATAGGTTTTAAATCAAATTTTTTTTTGAAAAAAAAAAGTTACCCTTTTTGAATCCCTTTTACTTAAGGGTAAAGAAATTTTTTAAAAAAAATTTAAAAATTTTTAATTTTGGATAAAATTTAGGGTTCCCCTTTTTTAAAGGGGGGGAAAGGGGAAAAAAATAAATGATATTTTTTTGTTAAAAATTTAAAAATCAATACCCCCCCTTTTCCCCAAAACTGGGGGAATGTTATAAAAAAACTTTTTTTGAACGATGTGGTAAGAGCAACAAAAACTTGAAAACATAGTCAATGTGGGTTTTTATCCCCCCCCGGGTTTTTTTTTATGGGGGAAATGAAGATGTTTTTGGTCGCATCCTTTACCCAAGGGAAAACCTGTTGGGTTCTAATGGAATTTTAAAGTGGGGGGAAAAGCCGAGTAAAAAGTATTGATTCTTTTCTGTGGAAAAAGGGGGTTTTAAAGGTTAGTGAAATTAAATAAAAAAGGGTTTGCCCCTTTTGTAAGTATTTTTTTTGATCTAAAATTAAAAGGGAAACCTTTTTTAAAATAATTTTTTAAACCCCAAAAAAAAAAGGGAAAAAAAATTGTTAAAATTTGTAAAACACTTTTGTTCAAAAAGTGTATGGGACGGGAAATCAAATCCCCAAAATTTTTATAATTTTTGGGGGGGAAAAATTTTCCAAAAAAGGGGCATGTTTTACTTTTTAAAATGATTAAAAGTCAGAAATAATGTCAAACCCCCCAAAAATTTTTAAGCCCAAAAAAAAAGTATCTTAAAAAAGGGGGGAAATCCCCTTTTTTTTTTCACTTTTCCCCAAATTTCATCTCAAAGAATAGAATATCGTTTTGTTAGAGTAAAGATTCAAGGGGTTTGGGTTATTTTTTTTTCTTTTTTTTTTTTTAACATAAAAGAGAAAAAAAAAGCCATTGCAAGGGCTGGAAATGCTAACCCCAAAAAAAAAGGCAAAAAAATTTAAGGGAAATTTTAAAAGTTTGGGGGTTTGGGTAAAAAAATGGGACCTCGATTTAAAATTTGTACCTTTTTAAAAAAAGATAACTTAGTTTTATACCCTCAGTTGTAGGAGATGTAAGGATTTATACATAGATAACTTTTTTTTTGCCCTTTTAATCATACAAAGCGCAGCAATTTTCGCCATTTGCATCAAGCTCAAACTTCCTTCTGCATAGTACCCTCCAAAAACATACAATATAAAAGAGGTTAAAAATTTTTTTGGTAGCATACCTAACAAGGGGTTTAGTTTTCGCTTTCTACAAATCCCTGCCCCCCCCAATTGAAATCCATAAAGCCTAGTATGGGAAACCTTTAGGCAACTGGTGCCTGTTTGAACGCTTGGTTTTCTGTTTTATTTGATAAGAATTTTTTATACTTTATAAGGTTTCTTCTTTCCTTGAATGAAATTTATAGGATTAGAGGAAACCAGTCTTCATCTAGGATCCCCAAATACCTGAAAACGATCGAAAGTTCGATTCGATCTAACTACTATTTTTTAAAAAGAAAATTTTTGTTCACAAATATTCATTTTTTACTTAAAAAAAATTTTTTTATAATTTAATCCTAACAAATTTTTGATTGAACCCACAAAAAGCCTATTTTTTTTTGTTAAATCAAAATTGTAGAATTTTTCTTTCGTGAATTAATAGCATTTTGCTAGTTTTATTTGGAGCTCCCCCCTTTATTCTATTTTTCCCTTTTACCCCAAAAGGGGCTATAAAAAGTAAAAAAGTCATGGAATGTCATCCACTTAAAATGGAACTCTCAATAGAAAATTTGAGAAAGAAATAAGAGTCAAGCAAATATTAAAAGTAATTTTTCCCCCGTTTTAGTCTCTACAGGAAAGTCTGTGGGAATCTCATCTTCGACCATCTTCAAATAACCATAATTCCCACAACTAAAAAAGAACTTTCTAGTTCACTCAATAAAGAAGGGTCATTGTCAATCCAAAAATTTTCTTTTTTAATATCAAAAAAATAGAGGGTAAATTCCTTATTCCTATCTCTAACTAAAAATTGGTCAAAGATAAAATTGAAGTCTCGGTGCCCAGACATGTCAACATTACTGTAACTGAAAAAATGAATTCTTTTTTAGTATGTTTCAAACCCGGGCTTCACTTATATGGATTTTCAATAGGGCCAAGCCTATCGATTTTATTTACTTAGCCCTCCTATATTCTAATTTTCCCCAGAAATTTTTCGGATTGAACCAAATTTTTCATAAAATTTTTTTTGCCCCCCATTTTTTTTTTTTTTCATGAAAAAAACAAAAATGAATAGTCATTCGATGAAAAATATTTTATATTTTATTTGCTATTAGGAATAAGCCATGTTAGATTATAATAATTAAAAAAAGTGAAAAAAAAATGATTGGAGTTTATTTTCTTTTGAAAAAAATTTTGTGAAAAATCCAGGAGTTTTCTTAAACTTTCGGAATATGACCTAAGAGATGTCCGTATTTGTGTCAAAATTAATAGAAAAAAAGACTTTTTTGTTCCCTCTTTTGAAAAACTTTTTTTTGTTAAAATCAAACTATTGCTAAAAGAATAAATTTCTATTACTAACATGAACCGGAACGAAAAGGATAAAATACAGGATGGGGGGGGAAAGGGTTTTGATACTTAACTCAATCTGATCCAAAGCTAAGGGTATAAAAAAAAATCACAATCCTAAAGATCTATGGAATTTTTTGGGATCTAAGCCAACAAACAAATTTAAGCATTTTCGTTGTTTAGTTATTTATTTTATTTTTAATCTTGTATTTCTAGTAATATGTATGTATTTGAAATGATATAATAAAAGAAACTTTGGATTTGGCCCCCAATCCTTTAGTGAAAGATTGGGTGAGTTTTGTTGAATTTCAATTCAATTAAGGGTAAGGAAACAAAAAATCCATGCTTTGAATTCAAATTTGACTCCTTCAACTTTACAAGCCAGTAGTTCAGGACTCCTTTTTCTAGCCCACGGTAATTTCATTACCCTTTTGAGCAAAAAATTATGCCCCCATAGAGTTGTCACAGCTTTTAAAGTACTCGATCATTTTTGACATCGGTGCTTTCCTCAAGGGTTATCCTAATTTCCTCCTCGAATGTATATGGAAAATCCTAAAGATTTCCCATCGGCAGGCATTGCCAAACGTGAAAACCTCTGAAGCTAGAGTTAACCCTGGTAAAGAGACCCAAAACTTGGTGAAAAAAATACCGCAATTTGGGTCTTTTTCAATAAAAAAATCACGTAGTAAATCAAAAAGTAAAGAATTTTTCTTTTCTCCTTTAAATTTACCTACTATAGTACTAGGTGATTTGATCTCCACCAGACAAATAAGGTTTAGCTAGTTACGGAGGCATACCCTGATTTTTTGTCTATCAAAAATTGCATGCATTGCATGGTGGATATAAAAAAGTGGGCCCTTTTCTTGGCAATAATGAGCCAAGTGTATTTGCAGGAAGCCCCTATTAAGTAGTCATGCATTATGATAGGAACTCCCATTTTTCTGGCAAAAACAGCCCTTTTTTTCATTTTTCGCTTTTTACCATTAGTAGCATTCAAGTAAGCCCCTTTGATTTACCAGTTTCTTTTTTTGTGCTTTATAAAAATTTCTTCGACCAAAATAAGAAACGGTCCTCCAACGTTTTTAACTGGTTGTGGTTCCAATCTCCATCCTTGTAAAAACAAAAATCCCCTACGAAGACATTATAAATTTATTTTTCTATGTTCTTAGCAGATAACCCCTTTAGGTTTAATAGTAATCCCCAAAGGGGGGTTTTGCCTACTTTTTCAAATTTTTTCCCCTCAATTTGGGTCTTGTGAGGAGGGCCTTGGAAGGTTTTAATATAGGCAGTAGGAATTATAGACCCCCGCGTAGAGACGCAGGGCTTGAACCAAAATACATTACCACAATGGAAGTAAACATATTTTTACAGAACCCCCCCTTAAAAAGGTCTAATGGGTAAGCTACTAGATATATATTTATTTTTTTTCTAGCAACAACTTACTGGGTTGCATCTTTCCCTTTTTTTAAAGGTTAAGGTTTTTGTAAGGGCCCTCGGTTCATACGTTGTCCATATCCCCAATAGAAGATTCAGCAGCCCCTACTTCCTCAGGCGGAACTCCAGGTTGAGGAGTTACTCGGAATGCTACCAAGATATCAGTATCTTTGGTTTGATAGTCAGAAGTATAATAAGTCAGTTTATAATTTTTAACACCGACTTTGAATCCAACACTTGCTTCAGTCTCTGTTTGTGGTAACATAAGTCTCTCCCTACAACTCAAGAATTAAGAATTCTCACAACAACAAGGTCTACTATATCAAAGAAAATACTATGCCAGAATAGCAATTAGGTGTTTCATAGCCTCTTTACATGGATATAGTAAGTCTGCTTAGGCTACTTTAGTGACAGTTTTTACATTTTCCCTTTCACTCGTAGTATGGGGAAGAAGTGGACTCTAGAGGTATTACTAATTTGAGTTGAAGAATCAAAGCATATCAATTTTTTTGTATAGATGATTTTTTTTTCTTTTTTGATTTGGTTTTTATTTGTTTCCCCTCTTGACTCATCAACGAGAAAAAATGTTTTGCTATATTATTAATTGGAAGCACATCCTCTATGGGAAACAAACTATAGATAGGAATTGTCCAAGGAATGACTATCAAATAAGATCTTACCTTAAGCAAGTCACATATTATATTGCGTACTTAACTTACCAATTATTTTCTTATTTTCAAAATTTTATCGATATTATATGCTTTTCTATAAGCTTTATTGACTCATTTCATATTTTATGAGTCACTTCATGTCGAAAGAAAGAGTGAAAATGATGGGTTTTCGGAATTCGAAGAAATTAGTAGAGAACCTCTTGGTCAGATGTTAACTGCTTAATCAATTACTTCTTCGGTATGCCCATACTTTTTTTTTTTTTAATAATCCAAGATCTAGCAATTGAGAGCCATAATTTATTAATTGCTTTTCAGTTATTTCAGATTGATTGGAATCAAGACAAATTAAATAGATGAAGTAAGGAAATTGAATTGGGATACTATGTACATTCCATATATCAATACATATATCAAGAACATATAGATTGTAGATTAATCACATTAAGCTTTCTTTTTATATAATACAACTTGTTAGATTGCAATAACAAAAATAGTGAGTATGGTAGAAAGAAATATATGAATCTTTCTACTGTACTATCGGATCTCATAGAATACTATACTGCTGATTCTAGTCTGCTCATTTCATCATTTAATTTAAGTTAAGACGTGAGACTCAAATCCTTTTGATTTTTTCTATTTCATCAATCATTGACAAAGAAAATAAATCAAGTTTGATTCCAATCAATCACTTTGACTGATTGTTTTTACGTATATTATAAGTAAAAAAGCAGTAGGAACTAGAATGAAGAGTTGCAAGTAGGCAATAAATGCGAGAATATTTACTTCCATAATCTCATTGTTTTTTATTTGGCAATAACTCGGGATTTAATCCCATAGAGATGATAATTCTTTTGCTTGTAAATTCAATGGGATGAATTACACCTCGATGATATTGAATCAAATCAATATCATGAATAACAATATTAGAGCTATCAAATCATTCATCATCGAGAATTGAATAGTATTACATAGGAAGATCTTTATCCATAACTTGTCAAAAGTTGGATTCTAGATCCAACATTTTACTTTTCTTTTTTTATTTGAATTTATCCTTCTTTTCCATTCTTATTTTTTTCACATTCAATTCAAATGAAGAGATGAATTAATGTATTTTTTATTGGATTTGATTCTATCGGGACTGACGAGACTTGAACCCACAGCTTCTGCTTTGATAGGGCGATGCTCTAACAATTGAACTACAATCTAGGGAAATAAAAATAAAGAGTAGAGTATAAATATTGTTATGATTGCATTTAAACCAATTCTATTAGATTAGAATCACTGTATTCTAACGGTTAGAACATGATGCAGGATATGAGATTATTATCCCCTAAATGGGCGCTTTTTGAGGAGTGGCATAATAATCCTTTCGTTTTCGTTATTGACAAATTGAGTGATAATCAATCATTGCTTTAAACAAAATGATAAAAAAAAGCTAATCATTTTTTCTTCTTCTTTTCCTTACACTTTCTAATTAGTAATTAGAGATCCTGATATGAAATTTGATTATTAGTAAAATCAAAATTATTGGGAACAAATAAAAATAAATAGAACAAAGCAAATAAAGCAGCAGGGGTATATTAGAAAATTTGACTTTTTATTCTTTTTTTAAGAAGCTAGAATTTTGGAAGTACAAATGGGATATATTCATTTCATGGTGGAATAGCGAATTCTTGGGCTGAGCTAGATTTGAACCAGTGTAGACATATTGCCAACGAATTTACAGTCTGTCCCATTAATCGCTCAGGCATCAACCGAGGAAGAAGCATAGTTTAGGCTTATTGATAATCCATGATCAACTTCCTTCTGTAGTACCTTACCCCCAAGGGAAGTCAAATCCCAGTTACCTCCTTAAAAGAGAGATGTTCTGGACCACTAGATGATGGGGGGCATATTTGCTCGACTACCATCATACTCTACTATGCTCATGATGTAGTATGAATAGTTTTTTTTTGAAATTGTCAATAGAATGTTTTAACTAAAACTCGAAAGATATTTCATAAATCATTAATTCTAATCACTATTCAAGAAAAAAATATTATTATTCTCTATTAATTAATATTAACTAATTCTATATTATCTAGAAAATTAAATAATAAAATAGAATGAATATTTCAATAAAATAAAAATAGAAGTAATACTAATTGAATTATTAAGATTCTTTCAGGAAGTGATTCAGTCTGTTTCGGACGGTGGATTAAACTCCAGTTTTTTCACTTTCATTCATTGATTCACTCCTTCTTTCTTAAGATGAGAGAGAAATATCTCTATCCCAAAATAAGCCAACAGTATTATATTTTTATTATATACCATTTTAATCCCTTAACTTATCATTATATTTATCTTATGACTAGGCTTAGTAAAACCATTTTATAGTACCCCTTTTTCTTTTCTCTTTCAATCTCCCTCCCTAAAAATGGCAATTTTTTAGGTAAGCACAGCTATCATATATTAGATCTTTGGGGCTAGCATATTTTTGATAAAAATAGCCATATGAAAATTTCAACTTTAAATTTCTATGTTAATGAATAGGTAGTACCATAGTTAATTAGGTTGCTAAAGTTGTATTTAACCTGAAGTGTATTTTTTGTAACACCCTAAAAGAGGGTCTAATAGTTTTCTTAAATTTCATATCACGTGTACTCATGGTATAAATATTGCTTACAAGTCAAAGTTGCAAGGTTCTAACTAATGAGTTTCTAAGGGTGCTTATTCATTTTACATACATCTACTTAACTATATATTTATATATATATGGTATATATATATATCCATAAGTGATCCAACAATCCACAGTTACTAGAATCACATACTAAACAATAAGAAAGGGTATTTATATCTTAACAATCATAAAGCAAATAAATACCTTAAAAGTTTAATTCAACTATTGGTTTTTTTTGGGGTTTAATCTTGCATTTTAAGGTCTTAACCCCAACCCCACTCAATGTTTTGGGGATTTTTAATCCACTAAAGGCCATAAGAAAAGTCTATTTTCTATTAGGATTTAAAAATCTGCATTACCCTACTTAACTTGAATATTACATCTTAAATCATACTTAAAACTAATTAATCATGTCATTACACTAATTAATAAAAATTCACAGCTCATTAAGTCCATTGATAGTAGCAGCTAAGTAGGGATTTTCTAGGATTCCTTCAACTTCATCCATCCAACACTTATTCTAGTGTATTTTCCTTATTGTTAATCACATTTCTTCTTGTTTTAAGCTAATAATGTCACATAACATGGTGGAAAACAAGATTGATACATATCATGGAATGGGGTGGCATGGATGGTACTTAGGGTTTTCATGGAGTTTTATCAACATCTTTTTTAAGTTATTTACATAAAACTACCTCCTACACTTCTAGAATCTAAGTAACAAACTAGCTAAGTATATGAATGAAGGTATAATTATAAGGCTCTAAAATGCCATATACATGATTATAACATATTTATATAGTATTTTAATCTTAAAATCTTAAGATATTATACATAAAACTAGTGTAAATAGAAAACTTAAGTTGGGTGAGTTTCATCTTAAATTGGTCTACACGAGCTCTAAATTTTCTACTAAAAAATGAAATTGAAATGTACTTCTTTAGGTGTAAATGTTTGTCAGCAAGAAACTACAATGTATGTATGATATTTTGGTGATAGTGGTTTGTGATTAGGTAGCGTTTTATGGCGATGATAGTAATAAAAGACACTAATGAGCATAGGGAAATCCGAGAGCACTTCTTGGTTTTCCTTTCTTCTTTTCTTAATTTTTAGTTATGTTTGTAGAGAGGGTTTTTTTAAGTGAAGAATAGTGTCAAATGAAGGTTTTGGAGGGGTGAAATTATAGATGTTGAAGGTGGATTAATGGGGACAAGAGGTGGTTATTTTAGGGCAAGGGTACACAGTCCTCTCTTGGTGCTATTATACCTTGTTTGCTTTTTGCCAAATAAGAGAGGATTTTGTCTCCTCAAGGACAAGTGTTCTTTAATCTCAATTAATCCTTTGTCTTTTGTTCTTAATTGAGTTTGACTTGCTACTAATTAAGATGTAATGAGAGTTGGTAGAGGAAATTAAAGGGTAATTAAGCAAATTAATCACGATTGTACTTATTTAAGTAATTTAGGGCCTAATTAGGGTATAACTAGGGTCTTTTCATATTTTATTACTTTAATTAAGTTCATTTACCTATATTAATTCATTTGTTATGGTCCTTTACTATTCGAGATTGATTAGGGTTTTTAGATTGCATATGAAGTTGATAATTTAAGGTTCTGAGTGATTGGAGAAATTATTGATTATTAGCAAATAGTTTAGGCACATCTTTAGAGTTTATTGGTTTTGAATTAGGGTTTTGTACTTCTAATTAAGGTTTTATTCAGTATATTGATATTTTCCCATCGTTTTAGGATTCCCCATGTATTAGATGTTTCAGGGTTTTGCACGTACGATTAGGGTTTTACTCTTTTTAGGGTTTTTTTACTTATTATTTAGACTTTATGACTTATTATTTAAGGTTCAATCATTTTATTTATGGTTTTTATTATTATATCTTAAGTGTTCTAGAGATTACCTATTAACTCTTGTATCTGACTCCAAATTCGGATCCGAAGTTTACAAGGTTTATATTATCTCTTTAAGCACAGCGTTAATATTCTTAGCGAAATATTTTCATATAATTACTTTGGTTTGATATGATTATGTTCTATATTTGTAGTTAATTATGATATAAAACCCAATTAGTAGATTAAGGTGTAATTAATTTTTCTTAATATTAATTATTGGTACACTTAGCACAAATTAGGTACATTTTAGGGCTAAATGTGTCAAATTAGGTTAGTTTAAAACCCATTGGGTAATTTTGTCTAATTAGTTTAAGGAATTCAGACAATTGTTGCCGTTCAAGTACATCTTAGGAGGATAGATTAGGGTTTTAGGGCAATTAAATGATTAGTCTTCAATTAATGAATATTTTACCATTTAATTATAGTTTTTAATAGTTAGATTAGGCTCTTCAACTGTAGATTAGGTTTTACAATTTAAAGGCTTGTATGTATTAGGGTTCCAATTAGGATTTTAGTGTTTGAAGGTTCATTTAAGGACCATAGTATTCATTTTAAGGTTTTTAATTCATTATTTGGGTTATCTATACCAATATTAATTTTTTGTTTAGCTTACCCTTTATCGGTTTCAGGGAGCTCTTATAGGCTTTGACTATCAATCTTTTTCCTATTAGGGTTTAGAGTAAGTTTCGTTAGATTAGGTTAACCTTGGGAGTTAACATTAGTTATTGGCGTTTCTTTACAGAATTTTGGTGCTTTGAGTATCAGATTCAAATTAAGGTAAGGTTGTCATCTATGGTTTTAGGAGTTTAAGTTAAGGTCTTTAAGTATAGCCTCTCAAGTGTAGGGGTTAGTTATCTTGTCACACTAAGGGTATCTTTTGGAATAATTTATTAACTTGTAGTCCCTACTCTAGGAAATTTAGAGGGTTTATATTATGGCTTAACTCCATAACCTTACAAATTCTCCTGCTAGTTTTCCCTCCATTTTGCTCTTTATTTGATCGATTCCTTGGTTTTATTTATGATCATCAATGGTATTAGTTCACCTTATGCCACTAACCTTTTCTTTCATTCATATTTTTTCTATTCACAATGGCTATGATGTTATCATTTTTTTTTTCATTTGTTTCTTCATACTGCTTAATGTAAGGTCACTGGAAGTAAATTTGGCAAATCTTGACTTTTCTCCATCTCGGATTCAAATGAGATGGTTAACGGTTTGAATTAACTTGACTCGATAAGAATGAATATGATTCTTGACCAACAAATTCATTAAGAGAAGAGTTATCGACAAGAACTCATTACTCGATAAGACTGGACATAACAAAATACACTTAGAGGGTTAACATGAAAAAAAGACTCAATAAGTGAGAAATTTAATCATCTTAGATTTGTCCTTCTTCTATTAGACTACCCATTGCAATTGACTCATATGAAGGATAGTATTGCCTCATACTTTTCTTGTACATCCAGTTTCCTTATTGGAGCTTCTTTCCTAATAGTGTTTGTTAGTTATCTACACTTGATTATTGCTTTTAACACTACCAGTTTTCTACACAAACTTTTTTCTATATACATCTCATTCAAAGAAAAAAATCTTATCCAATCCAAAAATTCCACTTCCTCAATGTAATATACTACTGATCATTACTTAACTTCTATAATATCATCTATAAATGTTCCATATACTCTTTCTTACATCTTAAAAAAAATACATGATTGGGGGGATGTTCAAATAATAAAAGCACATGGAAATATGTAGAAGAAAAAAAAAGAGAAAAAAATTTACTAGTTATTTAGTATAACTTTGGAAATTTGATTTTACCATTTTTATAACCATATTTTGTAACTAAAATGCATTGTATATTAACAATATTTCAATGTAATTTTTTTTTATTGATTAAAAGGCTATAACTCAAGAGTCCCTTTAGACGATGTGAACAAAAATTTGATGATGAAATTGACATCCTAAGAGAAAAGGGCTTTATTCTTTCAAAAATCCACAAACCTAACAATGCAAAGCTAGAAAGCCACAATACTGCAATAATGTTGAGTTTCCACATTAACGATGCAAAGCCAAAAAGCTACAAATACCAAATCAAAAATCCACCTATTACCTTAAAGGTAACTGGAAATTTTAGAAAAGAACAAAACAATCAAACAAGACAATAGCGATGAAAGATTATCAATGGAGGAAATGCAAACATGTGCCTATGGTAGTAGTTCAAGTCTCTAATGACCAAGTTTAAGGACAAGCCAAGCTTTGATCACCCACAATAAAAACAAGGAAATGTGAAGTTTAGAATAAGTAGAATTACAAATTAAAAATCGAAACACGTAAATCTTACACTGCTCTAGTCATTGTATGGCTAATCATTGCACGAGGTAGTAGCCACCAAATGGTATGGTACCTCATTGTGTCACCATAAGGGTCGGATTGAGGCAACAAAAGAAGTGTGCAGGGAATAGAAAGATGTGATCATAGTTAGATGTGAGTGAGAGAGACAAAGGGGGATTGAAGGAGTGGATGAGAGAAAGGCAAGTTAAGAGAGAGAGAGAGAGAGAGAGAACTTAGACAAGAAGGGATGGAGAATTACAAATTAATATGTTATGTGGATAAATGAATAGTGTATAATTATCAATAAAATTTTAACATATAAAAATGTAATTGGTATATTTGAAAAAAGTACTTCGTTTATTATCGGTATTTCAACGATACTTATCAATTTATGTGATATATTAGTACTATTGAATATTTCTTGATGGGATGGGGGTGTAGCTAGGTTAGATAGAGCAAAAGTCAGTGATTTTTATCTTACTTTATTTTTTTGCTTCTTAGGTTTGGTTTTCTTTATTGTCTTTCTTTTTTTCCCAAATTCATTAACCTACTCATGTAGAGGTAGGTTGTAAATTGAGCTGAGTTGGCTACACTTTTATTGAGCCTAAATTTAGAGGCTTAAGCACATTAAGGATTCTAAAGCTTAAGCTCTTAGATAAATGAGCTCAAGTTTGTATATCCTAAGCTTGAGCTCAAGCTTATTTAGATTAACAAGTCTAAACAAGGTTAAGTTTAAGCTCAAACTCAAACTTAAGCCCGTTTGGATAAACAAGTGTAAACGAGCTCAAGTTTAAATTTACACTAATATATACTTATATCCTCATATTTTCCATATTGGAGACTATACCTAATATTTATATAAGGTAACATATCATGTAAAAACATACTGTAGTTGACCAATAACATAATATCATAATTATAGATAAGTTAGTTGTGATCGTTTCTCTCACATGAAATAGTGAAATAAAATATACCAATCACAATGCACATTTGAATTTTATGATTAATCATTGTTGGTTACTCTTATTTACCTATTCGTAATATATATGTATTATATAGAACTTCGATTTATGCACTTTCAAACAAATTATAAACATAAAATATAAAGTGTTAAAAACTATTAAGTGAAGATATATAAGTGTAAAATTATTATAATTGGAAGATTATTAAAATATATAAGGTTAAAAAATTATATGAATTGGAAAAACATAAAATATAGAATAAAACAAAAACCATTAAAATATAATTAATATAACTAAACATAAAACCACTACATTAATATAGTATAGATTCACAAACCTATTAATAAGCCTACTTACGAGCCTAAATTGGAGCTCAAGTTTGGCTCATTTTATTAAATAAGTATTACTTTAAGCTCGGGTCGGCTCGTTTAGTAATCAAACTTAAGCCAAGTGTTCACGAGTAACTCGACTCATTGACAGTCCTATGTAGAAGTGGTCTTAATTTTCACCTCTACCATGTGCTTCTATGTAGCCATAAGATAAATATATCATTTTAATAAAGGTGAAAATAAAAGCCACCTCAAACGTGGCATGAGGAAAGGCTCATGTTTTTATAGTATAAAGACTTATTATTTTACATGTTAAAAAAAAATGAAATCAAGCCAATTAAAAAGCAAATGAAATTGAACCGAACATAGTATAAAAAGATAAGATTTGGTTCCTCTAAACTTATATTTTTCTAAAGTTTTCTAAAATTACTTTCTTAAAGATATTGTTATATGTAATCAATTGTTGAGATTAGGAGAAAAAAACATGATACCATGATGATGTTACAAATATTTCAAAAATCTAGATGATTTATACTATTAAATTTATAACTTCGTCTAAGTATTTTAGAGGATTCATACTCAAAAAGATGAAGCTCCTGCCTAGTTTCTTTTTCTTTTGATTTTGATTGTTAATTACTAGTATTGTCAAATCTAGGTTAATCTTTACAATTTAACTCGACCCGATTATAAAAACTGATCTAGTCCAATTAAATCAGTTCTATTTCTTTAACTTTTGACCTTCTCATATATTGGGATTAATCATCTTAACTAAGTATGATAATATCATCAATTACCTATGAGATTATTCTAAAAGAATAACTTTATCACACGTAACTTGAAGATCAAATCTGACCATATATGCATATATAAATATAAGGTGCATCTATCCTAGAAATTGATTATTTTGGATAAGACAAAATGAGAGTTGGTAAATCTTAACGTGTTTGTTCTCTTTCCACCGTCTTTACGTATTTAAAAACAAGTACATATTAAGAAAATGCTAGTTGTTATGAAATATCCCGGTCTTTTCGGTCAATATATTGTCATGTCCATGAGTTCATTCCCGATTACCAAGTTACACCATGCCCCTATTCAAAAAAGGGTCTTTATTTTTAGCCTTACCGTTAACATCCTTAACGACCCTCGTTGGGTCTTTATTTCTAGCCACCATGATTTCGTTGATCCATGCAGTCACAATAGTTCAACAAGGCCTCCCTCCGTTAACATCTCAAGTTAGGGATTTTTGGTTTTCCACTTTTTTCCCTCAGGGCATCCCTTCTTTGACCACTTCGGCATTAAACTGGAGTGAGAATCGCCACTAAACAATTGGCAAACCTGGACAATTGCCGACGAACGAAGGTTTCCGGCCAGTAACAAATTTAGGACCCTTCCTTACATTTCATCTACTATAAAGGTAGTAACGTGTTATATTAGCAAGTCATATTTTTGTCTAATATTTTAATCTTTTGATCTTGCTATTTTTTGATATTATATCTTATTATTAAACTTTTGAGATATAAATAATCATCACAATTGTAATTATGATTAATTCCTAGGAAGTAAGTGATTTTTTTAATTTTTTTCGACTCTTATATTAGTTATCAATTAATTTAACAAGGTATACTTTGTTAAATCAAAATATTTATATAAAGAATGAACTATTCGGTGGTTACCATGAAGCCATCTTCTTCCATTTTATTTTTGTTACTGTTTGTTTTTTTATTATATAATATACTGATAATATTTTATTGTACTAGTTTAATAAATTTGGACTTAATTTTGAAGCTATATTAACTCCTGGAAGTAATGGTTTTACGGATTAAAGCAAATGTTTTTAGCTCCAATTTGGATTAATGGAACTTACTTAATTCACTTCCATCTGTTTTTGGTTTTTTGATGTCACCAACTATAATGTGGTAAAATTTTAATACACCTTCTAAGGTTTGCATTGGTGTTGACGAAATTTGAATTTAGCAGCAAATTTTGGATTATTAATGAATGGAATTTCAACACCCAGTCGTGATAGAGGAAAAAAAAAAAAAAAACTAAAAACTAAAAATCAAGTGATGAACTTTAAATGTTAAACAATGGTGGAACATACCAACAGTGGATAAAAATTGTGAGGTGTGAAAATGGAGTTGCAAAGGATTGTGGTAGGAAAAGAAAAAAAAAAAAAAACCCAAAAGAAAATGGAATTCGGAATTTGGGATATTTAAAATTCATCACTTGATATTTATTTGTTTCCATTGTGGTTTTCCTTTGGATATTTCATGACTATTCCAACGGATATGTTTAAGTTTCAAATAGAATTATTTGCTTTGTGCAAGGAGGAAGATTAAAAATTGAGTTAAGTTATTATTAATTTTTCTTAATTTGTTAATGTTTATACACATACATACATAATATATAAAATATATATATATATATATAAGTTTTAGAAGATTAAGAATTGTAAAGCTTACTACTACTACTACTATTGAGTCAATTACAAATACTTAGGACGAAGATGCACAAAGATCAAATGTACATGTTCTAGCAATGTAATATTCTCATCTTTATGTCTTATTAGATCTATTATAAATTTCTCACGTTTATTGATGATAGTTTTTGGAAACGGACCAACCACCTTAGGCCTAATGCCGAGTAACTTAACCCGAAATTCTATGACCCAAAGTGAGCCTAAGCTGGCCATCATAAGCTTAGGGCTAAGTAGCTTAACTTGCCACGTTGGTGGTCAGAATGGGGCATGGGTTTGATCATCTTAGGCCCAAGATAGAGCAACCTAGTTAGTGACACAAGCTGAAGTCATGGATTAGGGGACTAGATGTTTTTGGCAAAGAAAGGACTAACTAGCCTAGGTTGACTCCTATAGCCTATAGCCTAACTTCCTCCAAACCCTTGACAATCCTCCTTGAGCTAACTCTCCCATGTGGCCCCTAATCCATAGGACATCTCGAGAACGCTCATCAATTCCCTAATGGGAGTCCTATGAAACTAACCATACAACACCTACATCACTTCAAATGAGATGTAACTTTTAATGACTTACCTTCTGTAAAGCCCATGTAGCCTCAACTTTATAGTACCAATAAGCATTTATGAAGAAGAGAAGGTGCCAAGCTCAAAGCAATCATCCCATGCTATCGCTAAGAAAGTCTTACCAAACCCAAGCCTCTAAATTTTAAAAGGTTATGTACCACAGGTTCACAAAAAGGCTTAGCGATCCATCAATAAATACTCATCTTCCTCTCTCACAAGGCAAGTGATCCTAATGCCACAATAGTAATTACACATACAGATATGTACCATTTGCTATTTCTTTCTCTCTTACTCAGCTCCATTTCTGAATTAATATTATCTATAAGCATATTTGACGTAGGTGTCGAAATGGTCCCATCGAACAACCCCTAACTTTTCTACTCACCCTTGTTTGTTTTATGAATTCGATACAGGGAACCTAGAACCACCTTGCTCCAACCCATCCAATCTTAGAGGCATGAACAAGCTCTACCGGCAAAGATCTAACAATGAAAACATTTATGTTCAAATAATGGATTCAATGTTTTTAATTTCAGGTCCCTTCAACAAATGAAATTAATATATCGTCTTGTCATAATTTATAACTTATTTTTTATAAATAAATTTTTACTAACATTTATATATATTATTTTATTTTATTTTTTTGTGTATCTTTCCTTCATTATTATGACATTGTAGGAGATTGTTGCTTTTTTTAGATAATTCCTCCATGAATATATAATTAATCTCAATGAATTCTTTTTAACATCCAATTCATTAAATGTAAGTTCTTATCAATAAATTACTCAGTAAATATAGAAATGTTACTGTATAATAAATTACTGAGGGTTGCGAATTCGGATTTGATATTTGCTCGGTGTCGGCTTACACTTTTGTGTTGACAAAGCATTGACGAATGAAGAGGTTAAGCAAAAAAAGAAAGGATTATTGGTGGACCAAAGGAAAAGCAACGAAGCACTGTACTGGCGGCTGGGGGCCGTTAACTTTTTAAATGGGAGAAATGACTTCCTTTGCCCATAAATACCTCCCCATTGCTCCATGCCGCACATGCAGCACATGGACTAATCACAAACCAACTTTTAATATTTCATTAACACCAATCTTTTCTATATTTCTTCAAACTCAAAGAATGATGGTATGATCTTAGCAGCTTCGTGTTTTTTACTCTTTTTTTTTTTTTCCTTTTTTCCTCCTACCATGTGCCGTTGAGTTTTTAAATGGAAGACATGAATGCCATGTGGAACAATATTAGTGGCCGGGATAAGAAAAGTGACTTCCTTTGCCTATAAATACCTCCCCTTTGCTCCATGCCGCACATGCACATGGATTAATCACAAACCAACTTTTAATATTTCACTCACACCAATCTTTTCCATATTTCTTCAAACTCAAAGAATATGAGGTATGATCTTATCAGCTTCGTGTTTTCTAATTTCTTCTTCTTTTTTTATTTTTTCTCACGTTTTATTTTTTACAAACGGTATAAATGATGCAGAACACAAGAATACTAGGGCCATGGGGCAACAAATCTTCACCAATTGGAATTTCCAGATTCCTAAAGGTCAAAGCATTAAAGTGATTAAAATCAGGCATGGTTAGTTGTTGATGCAGTTGCTTTCAAATTGGTCGATCAGCGCAGTGGAAGATACACTACAGAAATCAGTTATGGCGGTAAAGGCGGCCACTGTGATGAGGTAATTAACTTTGAATATAAATCTACTAGTGTCAAGTTTACTGTATGTCTAATGATTTTGTTTCTCTTTTCCTTATACATGATAACATGTGCACCGGAGGAAATATTATCAAGGACTTGATTGAAGCTATCAAGTTATTCCACCCATCTCCCTCCAACTTTATGCTACTATGTATAAAAAATATTTGGCATGCATTCCACTTTTTGCTTTCTAGTCATACAAAGTAAGTTGTCATTGAAAGGGATGTCGATGAAACATCATTTAGGGACAAGCCTTATTTAGGAGAAATCAAGTTTCTATTCCTATATCTCTATTTGTCTATGTCCATCAAACTATCTAGCCACTACCACATATAGAAAACATATTCAATACCATTCCATCTATTACGTTTTCTTTTTTCTTCTTTTCAGATTCCATTGAATATTGCTTCAGGAGAAATATATAAAACAAATAAGTGGAACAGAAGCAGATTATTCGTACAATAACAATAAACGATGTATTACGTCAATAACAATTCACACAAGCCTTAGGACATATGGACCATATGGACTTGGAAGAAGAGAAGGGGAGAATGGAGCTGAAAATGTTTCATCCTTTTCAACTCAATCGTTGTCTAATAACACTATTGTTGGATTCTTTGGACGTACGGGCAGATATCTTGAATCAATAGGAATACTAATAGATTTGGTAAGTCATATAAATTTGCCTCAAAAAAATGGTTTCTGATATTTTACTTTGTGCTTAATCGTGAAAGCATCAACATTAGGAAAAGGTTTCAAGTTAGCAGTCAAATGATGGCTTATTTTGGTTATCATTGACTTACTTGAAGGAACAGGAATTGAAGGAGAAAGAGAAGGAAATTGAGATGTTGTCAGACAATCTCACTAAAGCACAATAAATAAGGAAAAGGAATTAAAGAAGCAACAAGGTAAGAAAACAAAAAGAAATACAAAAACTGAAGGATGAATATGAAAAGAGGTTGCAGGAGCAGAAAGAGAAGAATGAAAAGTATATCTTGGAATTAGAAAAGAAGTATCATGAGGTACGGTTATATAGTCTTCTCTCCCATTTGAGAAATTTTATATGGAATTTCAAGAAGTGGTCGACTGATTGTGGCATGTGTATGTACATAAATACAATTAACTGATCCGGATAAGACGTTTTGTTCACCATTAAGCAATTATCAATAAGAAGTTAAAATGGTATATGGCATGCATGTAATCAACAAGACTAAATTAGTTTCAACATAAATAATTTGGGTGCTAGATGTGCTTAAACTGCTCGCTCTAGGTGCTCGCAATGGCAATCCCCAGGAAAGCAATTATTAATCATGTGCGAGATTTTCTTAATAGACTTTTACATGAGATGATGCAGTTTAAAATATTAGGTTTCTAGACTCTAGTTTTTAGGCGTAAAAGACTTTAAAAAAAAACTTATATTATATCCACAAATCTATGTGGATAAAGATCATGCTATAGCGGGATTATGAGAACGCCTATGTTGTTTGCTACCTCAAATTAAAGATAATTACATTGTTGTTTATTTATATAATGTTACGATTCTATTATATGCATGTGTATGTTTTTTGGCTTAGTATCTATGTGTATTTGTGCACTCGTATTGGATTTCGACTCATTTTCTTATTTTTACAACTACAGGCTAATTCAATATGTTGCTATCTATGACGAGCATGAAAATTGCTACCATTAGGTTGGAAAAGAGAGGCAATTACTTTTATATATTACAAAAGATCAGATCTAGTTATTTAGTATATTTGTGACTAAAGTGATTCACATGTAAGTCACCCGAATTAATATATTTTTGGGGAATTGTTATTTTTGTACATGATAAGGGCTTAGTACAAGTGCTTTTAGGAATGTAATTAGTTTTAGAGCCATAATGTGTTCTTGAATAGTAGGGATACGTGACGAATTATGGCTCTCTCGGATTTTGGGGTGTTATAATGTATTGTCTAATAATATTAAAATCCGTATACTTCACTTAAAACCCTAAATCAAAGTACGTTGTTTATTTTAGGGTTATTTTCTATAGTAATTGTGATTTGCCTTTATTATAGAAAAGATGTATGCATATCACTTACCATTTTCAATTGAATATTAATGATTGCTTAACTCGCACAAACAAGCCATGTATTCATAGAAAAACTAGGATATCTGTGATAAGGGAATTATGTATTCAAAATTTTATAATAATAATATATATTATAAATGAAGAAAAATTATTTAAATAATACTTTAATATAAAATAAACTATGATAAGGGAATGTATTGTTAAAAGGGAGAGATGATATATGAGGAGAGAATATGTTGTCAAAGGGAGAGAGATAGAGAGATATTAATAATTCATTGCAAAAAGGGAGAGGGATATTGTAAAACGAGATATATTAATAATTAATTATATAGGAGGGATATAGAATAAATAAGAAAAGGGAATACTCAACGTTATCGTAAAGTTATTTTACCAAAATTAACGTTACCATAGAAAAATCTAGAAAAGTAGACACATATAAGTGAATTGTTGAAATATAGAATCATTGGGTTAATCTTTTTCTAGTTCACCTAAATATTTATTCAAATATTTTATTGGGTTTATTAAGTTCTAATCAGAGTAGAAGAACATTATAATGCCTCAAAACCCGATGGCATCACAACTCGCTTACATGTTCCTACTATTCAGGAACACCTTAAGGCTCTAAAACCAACTACAATATTCATAATCAATTGTAACAACCTCTTATTATATACCAAAACAACAATTCTTCCAATACACAACTCGAGGACTCACAAGCGAGTCCCTTCAATTACAACATATTAAATAACCAAGTCTTAATCTATACAACATTCAAAACTAACCGCCTCTTTTTCCTAACCCGATAATAACAATATCTTTACTTGTTGAAACTTAGTAAATTGTCCTACAGTTGTAAAAATAGAAAACTAAGCCGAATCTCAGTACGGGTGCCCAAACACACACGGATGTTGAGCCCAAAATATTCACATGCATATAATGCAACTATAATAGATTATAAGCAAGCAATAGTTTAATTATCTTTAATTTAGGTCCAACATACAACATAGGGGTACTCATAACCTCACCATACCTTGATCTTTATTTATTACATAGGTAGATATAAATATATATTTTCCTTTAGGTCTTTTACACTTAAAGTCCAAAGTTTAGAAACTAGAAAACTATATTCTAGTTGTGTTGTCCCATATGAAAGTCTACTAGGCAACCCCCACATATAATTAGTAGTTGCTCCTCTAGGGAATTGCTACTGTAAGCTTCTAAAGTGAATAGATCAAGCAAAATCAGCAAACCAAATTAATTAAGTTGAATATAAATTTAGTTCATTTGATTATTAAGTCCTATTAAGCACAAGTATTAATCAAGTACCACATACCTGGAAAGCTAAACCTGAATCAAATACAAAGTTCGAATCAATCGTGAAACCAAATCTAACAACCTGGTAGATAACTAGAAATCCATAACTTTAAGTTTCATATGAAAAAGCTTCAACCACCCAACAAGGAATGAAGGAATGAAGTAGATAACAAATACAAATCTATTTGAAACAAGCATATATGTTAATCTTCAATACTCAGTAACTGGTTTCACCTAAAAGTTATCTATGAACTTACAATTTATCTAATCAAAGGTTTTAAAAGAAAATAATCGAATCCAATCATAATTTAATAATAGAAATTGGAGAAAATATAGTATGTAACACAATGAAGTAAAAAGTTAATATATTATATGATATTATGTAATTACTTTAAATCATAAGATACGATATATATATATATATAGAAAATATAAAATGAACACATGATAAGAGTGTCAAAACATATAATTTTTTACTAATCGATATAATAATAAAAGAATACATACTTAACCAGATAATATTATAGGTCATAGAAATATGTAAGGAATGACATTAATAATTGGGATCTAACTAGACATACTCTACAAATAATATAGTATACTATATAATCATAATAATTATTATAATAAAAATACTTAATCGTAATATCATCAATATTAATAATAAGGTATAACTATAGTAAAATAATATTGTCGTAAACCAAATTGATACTCGAGACTTATGTATAAAATATAAGTATTGATATAACTATATAATTAGTTAGAAAATAATTACCAGTATCAAATATAATGGAAAATAGAAATCTCATGCTATAAATTACGTATACACATAATTCAACAGTATCATATAAAGTATAAATAATAATTTCTTATATAGACTAACATAGCGATTACGGAAAAAAAAAATTATAATAGAAATCAAGTATTAATATAATTACTTTTCACCATGGAAAATATGAAGTAATATAATACTCGTACGATACTGAAAAATGGAATTGAAACCACTCGCGGAATAAAATCAAGTCTAGAACACTAGATGGACATTGAATTGATGGCAAAAATAAACTATAAAAATAAAATACAAAAATTATATTCTATATATTAATGTACTTAAATAATTAATAAATACCAAATTTACCGAAGTGGCTTGGAACGTATAGAAATGGAATTAAAAACCAGGTCCCATGAGAGTGAAATTAAATTTGGATCGAGCTCGGACGGTGGAGCTTGAAAAAGAATTTGTGTGTTGGGATTAATATTGGGAGTAGTGTGACGAAAGGAAAAAGAAAATAAGCAGATTGGGAACAGGGGAGGGGTGAGTGAGCGAGAGAGGGGAGATTAGGATAGGGATTGGGTCCACAAAAAATAGAGGATGCAAGGAAAGGGGGTAGGGTCCGGCCTGGGTTTACGATTAGGGGGATTTTTTTAAAATTTTT
>JAMXBC010000176.1:0-37404 GCA_024138005.1 Lumnitzera racemosa | reverse complement strand
TCTTAATCCCCAAATTTAAACCCCAAAAAATTACCTAATTTTTTCACATTTAAGGCAAAAAATTAACTTAAAATTTTGAAAAAAAATTTTAAAAAAATCTTATAGCAAGTTAAATATCACTAAGCATTTTACAAAAAAAAATTTTGAGCCCCAAACACACCCCAAAGCCTATTTATTTCTTTTTTAACATACTCGGTTTTGCTCAATTTGTTAAAAAACCCCTATATTTTCAGAGAAATTAAAACTAAATCACTATTTTTCACTAAATCTCATACATAAAACCTCAAAATATAAATTTCATAATTTTTTGGGGCAAAATAACTAATTTTCGACATTATTCAAAATTGGAGCAATAAGGGTTTTCACCGATTCGGGCTTTTTGGCAGTCCAACCCCGGGTCCAAGTGTATCGGCCACCCTAAAACTGTGGGGCGGGGGGGGGTGGTGGGGTGGCTGGGTTTTTCCGGGCGGTGGTGAGGGTAAGTTTGGCTCATAGCCCTATTTCACGTTTTCTTTCCTTTTTTTTTTTTTGATTTTCTCTTAAATTTTTTTAAGTTCCCTTTTTTTCTCTGATTCAAAACTTTTAAAAGGAGTTTTTAAAAATTTTTTTCCTATTTATAGATTTTTTGGGTAATTAATATGTTTTAAATTAGACAAGACATTGCCTTTTTCCTTGTTTTTTTGCTTTTGGTTGCTTAATTCTAATTGGAAAATTTTTTTTTAAAACCCTATCCTTTTTAAGACAAATTTGCTTTTATTCCACACATTTTTTTTCTTATTTTATTAATTTAATTTAATAAATTTTCTTTAATTATTTACAAAGTTTTTGGCCAATTTAAAGATTTGCTATTTTTTTTACACGTAATACATAGGGGGATATAGGGAACATTCCTAATTATTATTTAGGTTATTTATGTTTTTGTTAATATAATTATCCTGTTTTATTGTTATTTGATTCATTTTTCCCCTTTTCGTAATTAGCTTTTATTATACTTAAAATTAAAATCTTATAGTCTCCAAATTTATTACTGTAACCCCAAAGTTCAGCTAAGTAACCGTAGGATTGAACTTAAAACCCAAAGATTTGGGGCGATAGCTAAAGGATCCGATCCACCCAAATTAAAAACTATGAGAGAAATATTGTAAAAATGACCCGTAAATTTAAAATTTTAAGAAAAAAAATTTTTAAATGGGAGTTTATAAAATTTTAAAATTTTTAAGATAATAATTGCTAATTACTGAAAAGGAAAAAAGTGAATTAAAAAACAAATAAACTATAGAGATAATTAATTATATAAAAATTTCAGAATGCCCAAAAATTAATATTTGGGAAATGTTCACGTGTACCCCACATGTTTTTAGGTAGAAAAAAAAATACGGTAATTACCAAATTTTTGGCCGAAAAACTAAGCAAATAATTAAAGAAAAATATAAAAAATTAGGGAAAAAAATCAAAAAAAATCAAAAGAGGATAAGCGTCAAGACAGGTCGTGGCAGAAAAAGAAAAAATTGGGCCAATAAAATTAAATAACTTAAAACCCAAAAAATAAAGAAATTAGACAAAGTCTTGTCAAATTAATGCATAATAATTACAAAAATCTTTTATAAATGAAGAAAAATTCAGAAGTTTTTTGGGACAGAAAAATCAGAAAAAATTAGAGGAGTTGAAAATTCAAGAAAAAAACTAGAAAATAAAAAAAAATAAGAAAAAAAGTGCTTGGGGTTTTTTAAAGGGACCCTACATCGAGAGGAGCTGGTTTGGGGGGACCCCCACCCCCAAACCCGGTGGTGGCAGCGCCCACCGGCCGCAAGGCCTGGCGGCCCACGGTGGCCGGAGCCCCCCAAAAACTGGGAGGGTAAAAATTCCAGCCCGATTCTTTGTTTTTGTAAAAATAGTAAAAAAATAAAATTTGAAAATTATGAATTTTGTTATTTGGTATTTTTGTATGTATTTGTAGGGAAAATATTATTTAGATGAAAAAAATTTCCCCTAATATAGGGGGCCTTAAGAAAATCAGCAAAAAACCCAGCAATTTTGGTTTTTGAAATAAATGACCCTTTGGGTGTAGTTTAGAGCTCAATTTTTTTGTAGAATGTATGTGATACAGAATATTTCATAAATCTTTTTTTAAAATTAAATTTTTGAAAATTTTTAGTTTAATTTTTTGCCCCAAAAATGATGGGAAAATTGGGTGATTTTGGGTTTTTAAATTGGTGATTAGGTGTTAATTACAATTAGATGTAAATTTTGATGTTTTAAGTATTAATTTCTGATGTAGAAACCTAAACTTAGTCTATGGGGGGTTAAAGGGAAGTAATGAGGGGTTATGGGAAAGTAGAAAAAATTTTGGAATAGTAGAAATTTAAAAATTTTAAAATGGAAAAATTAGGGTTTAAATTTGATAATAAAATAATGAAAATCAGAACATAACAAATTGAAATAAAATTCATTTTTGGGAATTATATGAAAAAATAAAAAAATTTTTCACAAATGAGTAAATTGGTACACTAAAAACGGATTTAAGTGTACCGGGTGGAATAAAAGCTGACAGGGGTAGTGATTATATTTTGGGTATCTTGAAATAATATGGTTAGTTTCACATTATGAGTTGAAACAAATTTCTAGGGTTTTGGGGACAAAAAAGTACCCGAAAACGAATAGAAAATAATTTTAAAAAACGATGCGGAACCCCACCTAAACCAAAAAAATAAAAAAATTATAAAAGACTTAAAACCCAGATAATTAGGGATATTAAACCCTTAAACAAAACTAACAATAAGTGTTAAGGATAAGAGAACTTATAATATTATATAAAAAATGAAACCATGTTCGTGTTATAGGATACGGCGATGGCCCGAGCAAATGGGAACCCCAATGAGGGGCGAGGAGTCGAGGTAATTTGGATTTTTTTCGATGTTGATTTCGGAGGCTTAAGATTATGTTGGGTTTGCTTGTTAATAATTGAATGTGTATTGTTTGTTTGGGTGATGCTATGATCCTTTTGTTGCTTGGCACTTTTTGATTTGTAAGAAAGGTTGATCACCCCCAATTGGGACTTAACCAAAAATCCGACCAGTAATTATAATCGGCATGTATGGGGAACACGTTAGGGGGGAAATTAGGCTCTCCCGGGCCCAAAAACCGACTCCTTCGGAAGGGAAAGTGCAGGATTGCAAAAAGGTCCATTCTTTTCCCAGTCGAAATAAGTGACAGGGAGGAGGTCGCGGCGAGGGTGGAGACATAGTTCGAAGGGATAAAGGGGGGAGTAAGGTCCCATTAAAAACCTGGGTTTGGGTTTAGTTTTTATTAACGGCAACTCCTCAACCTGGATTGGCGGACGCAATTTCTCTTTAAACTCCGACAGGCCGGAAACGTCGTACGATGGATTTGCTTTTCCATGCATTGCACCTAATAAGTGATTGAAAACCTTGTTGTGTGTATGGTATAGTTTTAGTCCCCCGTCCTAAATTATGAGCTGGGTTGCCACATCCTATAGACACGTGCGGGTGCGGCTAAGAAGCGACCAAACTACTCTGAGAGCACTGTTAATCCCTGGGAGTGGGGAAAAAATATTGAAAATAAAACACATAGTTATTACTTTTCATTGGAAAAATGTATAACTAAAATTTAGTGATTAATAAACTTTTCTCACTTTCTTAGGTAAATGTTTTATTAAAATTACAAATTTTTACTTCAAAGCGGGTTAGTCGTGGAACCTTGCATAGATCGGTTAGAGCGGTTGTAGGCCCAACTTTCCTTAGGAGGTTTACACGACAGGGCTGTTACGACTCTCCCCGCTTCGGGACGGAAAATTTAATTATTTTTTTAAATTCAAGTTTTGGGGTCTTTTTTTTTAATATTTCTTCAATAGTTTATTTGATCGGACCCTTTAACCGATCCCCAAACTTTGTGTTTTAAGTTCAATCCTACTTCTGTTGGCTTAATTTTAGGGCTTACACCAATCAGCCAAAGCAAATTTAAAAATGAATAAAAAAATGAAAAAAACACCCCGAAAATTTCCCTTTTTTTCCCCAACGCAGCATTAATATTCAGATATAGAAAACCTGTGTAAGAACCCAAATTCTACACTAAAAAACGACCAACCAGATGGGGATGGATTTGAATTGGTTGATGAACCCAATCTCAAAAGGGACTTAAGCATTCAACCTTAAAGAATGCTAACCCAACCCAACTCTTGAATCGCAAATTGACTTGCCGATTAAACCCAAAATGTTTGGTTCCCTTTAAACTTCAATTATTATTTTTTTTTAAAAAAAATGCCATCAAACTCATGTAATTAAATCAATTATTTTGAAAAAAAAAAAAATAAACTATCCATAACACCTATGTTCATATAAAATATTATAATTATTTGGAAAAAAAATAAAAATTATGGTTGATGATAAATATTAATAGTAAATGATAAAAATTAAAAAAAAAAAAAATTTAAAAAAAAAAGTTTAAGAGCCTTAAAACCCGACTCAAGCCCGAAACCTTTAAGGGGTTAAGATCTAATTCAACAAATTGTGACTTGAAAACCCAATAGTTTAAGAACATTCCTGGCGATTTGGCGCCATTCAGGGCCGATTTGGCCGGCGCCCCTCTAGTACTGCGATGACCATTGCGACATTTGCTGGCTAGTGGCGGGCCCAGACGGAAAAAGCTGTTTGCTATCAAGCAACAAAATTTCCTATTTTCCCCAGCTTTTGACAAAAAAAAGTAGCAAAAGGGAAAAAAATATTGAAAAATTTTGCCCACGAAGGGGGAAATTTTCTCTTTTAAACAAAAAAACTACATTTTGACATATTCTATTTCAATCATCTCCTTGTTTTTTTTAAAACTTTATATTCTTTAATACCTTTAATTTTTGGGGGACGCTTTTAAAAAGTGACAGATTTAAATTGGTCCAAAAAATTTAAATTTTAAAATTAATAAGATAATTAAAAACATAAAATTTTAAGAAAAATAAAAATTTTTAAAAATAAAAAATGAAAATGAAAATAGGAAAAATCAATAACAAAAACACAAAAACGCTGGGGACGCCAAAACCTTAATAACAATTAGAGAATAAATTTCGCGATTTAGAAAAAATATTTTGGACACCCCTACAAAATTTCCGGCAAAAAAAAAAAAGAAAAAAAACCCAATTTAAAAGATGACCCCCTTACTTAATATAATATCTATATTAAAAAAAAAAAAAAAAAAAAAAGAGGCCCTTTTTCCCATATTGTAGTAACATTTCTCAACGTGAAAGTCATTATATGAGAACCGGTTTTTTAATCCCAGTAAAAGAATATTTCTGAGCGGAGCTTAGATATGCTCCTAAAAATAAAAAACCAAGCCCAAATAAATCCCACTCAAAAGCAAGTAACCCTAATTGTCAAATAGCAAAATTTAGATCTAGGAAAAGTTGGTATGGAGGAAACCATTAGGCCCGGCACGAATGGAGGTTGCACAAGTGGCACTGCCGCTGGGCGCATAGGTTGTGTGCCCGGGTACTGCGGATGCACAAAAGTTTGCGCGGTACTTCCCCCTGTGATTTAAATGAAGCACTTCTATGTAAGGTTGGTTCAGTAGCGATGAACATTAGGAAAATCCTCAACAAAAAAGGGATCTCTTCAGCTGTTTACATTTAGGGCATTAAAGTAAAAGAAAGAATCGGTTTGGATTAACCGAGCTTTCTTTTTGAAAACCTCAAAGCTACGCAACGTTGAGTTGGTTTTTAAAGTAGAAAATTACCTTGTGCTTTGGAAGTTGGATGGGTACCCTCAAAGGGGCGCAAGCTCAGGGAGTTGGGGCTGCATGGGACCACATCCTTCAACAAGAAAGAGCCAAGAATGAAGCAAGGTCAATAAATAAAAGGGAAAAAACCACAATATCAAAAGCAACACCAAAATGCCAAACAAGTCAAATAGGGTGCTCAATAGCCTATTAGAAAAAATACTGCAACTTGCGCCATAAACAACAATACTCGAGCCCTTTAAACCCACAATGTGAGATCAGCTTCGGATTTGTTTCGCCCTTGCTCTCTATTTTTTTAATTTACTGTCTTGACCCCCTTCCTATCACCACCCCCCCTTTTTAACCAGCAAGCAAAGCAGAAAATTTTTCCCCAAGTTTTATGAAAACTGGTAAATTTTTTTTGCCCTTAAATGTCCTACAAATATTTAAAAAGGCTGTGCAATGGGTTTAATTGGCCAAATGTTTTCAATTGATCTGGCCCCCCCCGTATGATGACTTCATAATTTTTTTTACCATGCTTTATGGCCAAATGGGTAGAGATTTAAAAAAGCATTATTTCTTGGGAAAATTTAAAATCTAACCAAAATTTTTAAAAAAATGTACCCTGGGCATAACACATGAAGGCAAAAAATTGAAACGCTAAAAATCCAACTTCCAAAGTTTTTAATGAACGCAAGCAACCCATCTTGTAAAAAATTTGGAAACATTATGAAAAAAAAAAAAAAAAGATTTGCCAGCGACTTCCCCTTTTCAAAGAGAGACGCACTCCCGCGCCTCATATCAAAGCAATGCCCTTTGATATGGCTACAAGCATAAAACAGAGCTCAAAACTTGTTGACAAGGAAATGCAATATGCTTTAGCGTAAGATCAGGTAATCCCGGTCCTTTATCTTTCAAAATTCCCCATTTGAGAAAAAATGATGCTAGAAAAAAAGGGTTCAATAAACAAAAGAAAACAGCTTTAGGTAAATAATTTCTTAACTTCTTTAAACCTTCAATATTTAGAAGGGTTTTATTCCCTGAGCCCTTTCCCCAAAGCACGATCAGGGGTTACAGAGAAATGGGACATAAAAACTGACCGAGTCTTCCTACCTAACCTGGAGATACGAGACAAAAAAAAGGGAATCTCTATAAAAATTAGAATACCAAAATATGACATAAATTTGGCATTATTCACATCTTTAAAACTTGTGGATTTGGATGGGGAAAGAAGATAAGTGGAAGGGGCCCGATTTGGACTGACATACTTGAGGGGTGTCCTGGCTCCAATATTCCCCAAATATCTGCTGAACAAAATTTTTTTGTCAAAAGTTTTTTTTTATTTATCAAAACAATGGGAAAGAAATGCCCCCCAGTGCTTGAATTGACACCAGATTAAAAACGGCCTTAAAACTAAGAACAAACCCATTATTGGAATGATCACTGTTTTATAAAAATGTTTCGCGCAAAAATTCTGTACCCCCCAACAGCAACGAGCCAAGAGAAAATCTAGACACAAAAAATTTAAGAACCCAAACACCTTGTCAATAAAAACAAATTGCAATGCTAAAGGATTTTTGCCACTGCCAGAAAAAAAATTAATAGTCCACACAACTGTGGGGAAAAAATTAAATATTTCAGAAATGTTCCAAAAAAAAGTACATCAGTTTGTGCTGCCCCCGATATCAAGATTTGGGGCTATTTTGTTGTAGGGCTTGCTTTTTCAGGTTCCAATGGTATGCCCAAAAGCTCCTGTTGAGCAGGGGCAAAATGCAACAAATTAGCCCATTTTACAGTGACGACACCGTAAGGGTTGAGCAAAGGAGGTGGGTTGATATGGAAATTCCCCGATGTAGGTGTAAACATCTTTGCTCCGGTTGAGCTTAAATTCCTGCGTAGTTTAAGAGTTTTATGTAATACAACAGAAAAAAGAGGAAAACCCCAAAAAATATAATAGCCTGATCTTATTTGGTACTACGAAAGATCTATAATTGGTGAATAAAACCTCAATTTCAAAAAGCAGCTATGGAGTTTGTAAACCTTGCAATTTTTTTCTTCTATTTTTTCAAAAAATTTTATTGTTTAAAGCATGATTAAATAAAAGTGTAGCATAAACTATGATAGCTAACCAAAAAAACCCCAATTCCCAAAAAGCAGTATATAAATTGACTAACCTTTCACTTTCTTTCTTTCCCTTTAACCCATTCAATGTAAACATAATTATTTATTATTATTTCTTTTGGGTGCATAATTAAATTTTTGTAGTCAAGGGTATACAAATTGTGTTGTACTTGTTCTTTTTGTTTGACTCTACAACTTGGACTGTCTCTGCTGGAAATGTTGCTGACTTGCAGGAAGAAGCAGAGGCATCTGTAGAAGTGGGAGAAGTCGTTGATGCAGAAGAAGAAACAACATTCGTATCTACTGAAGTTGGCCTAGAGCAGATTTGATTTCTGATTTGACAAAAGTTGAAGCACGATCAGATGGCATTTCATTAGAGCATGTCTGGGATATTATCTTCCGCTGCATACTTATGACTGAATTTTCTTGAGAATCCACTGCATGGAAGTCAAGTATGGAGATCACAACTTTTAGAAAAGCATTTTCCAATGGCAAACTGAGCATAACTGTAATAGAATTCCACAAGGCTAATATCCTGAAGAGGAGTCTGCCTATACATAGAGAATTCCATTATCCAAAAACCAGTTAACTAAGAACGATTATCCATTCAAATTTCTGAGATCAGATGATGATCAGTTCCCATCTAACTTCAAACTTAAACATCATTATTTACCAAATTTTGAAAAGGGCCAGTATAGAGGTACACCAAATTCTACTTGTAATGAAACTGTAGACCAAATTTTACATTCCTGACCCAGGCACTTTTTCTGTTTAGTCTATCATTTTCTCATCAATGAATTTAGTATTTCACTATTCAATCTTTATTTGTAAAGAACAGGTAGCTAAACAAATATGCATGTTCTGAACTCACAGTTACACTTGAGTCCAGATCTCGAGATTCCTGCAATAGAGAAGTCCATATCAGTACAAAGCCCCCTGTAAGCACATGAACTATCTACTCATCAATATGAAGAAGAAAGAATCCATTTGTTATAGCTTAAGCAAGTGGCATACATTATACTCTCCATGAAACTTGACCTCTCCACTGCAGTCATTCAGTTGGGGTCGCACTTCTTTATCTTCAAACTGGCTGATAAAGAGGGCATTAAAAGCAATACCCATGAGGCCATGGAGGTGAATGGTATGTTCAAAGAGACGTAGAACAAAGGAGGACCAAACTTTATGAAGAAAGGTATTATCCATACAGACTACTGTGCTGAATATAACTGCTTAAGGAAGGCAGTAGAATGATGTACCGCTAAGGTAACTTCACAAAGAACAGAAAGTTGGCTTTTTATAATTACATCAGTAACAACCCAATAAAAGTAGGCTTCATATTAATACCTTACATCTCTGGTTGCTGCAGAACATTCTTCAGTCTAGATACAAATGCGGAACAACTAATCTGTTACATGAAAAAGGATGCTCTGTCTTAATTGAAAAAAATGATGAATTGATGATCAATGCATGCATTTGATTGGAGGCAGAACATCAGATTCCAACAGTAGCAGACAGAACCAACAGAACAACTTTTAATAGATCAAGAGCTAACATGTTTTCTAATTTAAAATAGCTCATTCTAATGGTTGGTAGAAGATATGATAAGCTATTATCATCAAGATATACCTTAACATGATCTGTCCCCATCATTACTCCCATTTGCTTTCCAATGTGTTTCCCATGTCATTGGGCAACATCGTTTGTGCTTCATTCTCCTTCCCTGCTTCTCTGGATGGTACCTGGAGACTTGTATCTGTGTCACCAAGATCGAATCCATTCTCAGTTTGGACTGAAGTCCTGCTTAAGCAGATGAAAGAGGGAGTAATCAGTCCAGAATATCACACAGAAGAAAAAACATTTCAGATACATTGTATCTATGGACACATCAGCGAAGGGACATGGACAGACTCAAACTAAGGATTTTCTTGATATACCAAAAGAATAAGCTTGTTATATTTTTACACAAAGATTAAAAAATGCATCAACCTGAAGCTCATGTCAACTCTAGAATTTCATTAAGCATGACCATCTGATAAAATAACAGGCAAAAGGAGTTTCAGTTCAATGCGTAATTCTCTCTCTCTCTCTTTCTGTTTTGGGGGCAAGGTAATATGTAAATTGTCATAGAAGATGAAATTGATAGTACTATCAAAGTCTTTGAAACGAAAAGATTCATCATTATTACATGCAAAATCCAGCAAATTGCTATATTAAGTGATACGATCCTAGAAGTGAAGTTGATAAGAATGTGTGTTGTAAAGTGTATTGTTCTATGTGTGAGGGTAGTGTTGTGTTATGTGTGGCGGGTGTGCATGTGCAGTGTGCAGTAAACAGCAAGTCTTATGCTGTAGTAAAGAGAAGTGTTTGTATGCAGTAGAGTGTATGGTTAGTCAAATATTTGGTTAATAAGAATACCATAAATAGTGATGAGAAGGGAGTTATTAGTTACTTAGAAAAAGTTGTTAATTATTGCCTTGGAAAAGAAGACTTGAGCAGTAAGAGGAGAACCTTTGTTTTTATTGCAAGTCTGGCTTGTGGAGTGCTTACACGGTGATTTTGCTTCACAAGATACTTCCTTCGATTCAAGTAAGTGAACTAAACTGATCAATTTAGTTGTATTATTCTCATTGAACCCTAAGATGTATCAATTAGTGCTGTCTGTAGGAAATCTCTATCACAAGTAAATAAGAGATGACTAGGATGGAATTTATGGTTGATAATTCGGAGAAAAATCTAGAAAATTTGGAATAAAGTGTAAATTCAATGAGGGATGAATTGAAAGGAAGTATTAGCGAATTACAACACCAGATCTCTATCGTTGATAAGAACACTGTGGTTAATGTGTCTTCGCTAAGGGCTTCAATGACCAAAGTGGAGGCTACCTTAGCATCTATTCGATTAGGCCTTGAAAAACATAACTAAGAATGAAGGAGCGACTAAGAAATTGAAAGAAAAAGCCCAATCAACCTTTGGAATCAACCTAAGCTACGACATAAGAGAGAGATTGTCGAAGATCTATTCGAAGTTGAATCAAACGAAGAGTTCTAATCCAATTCTCCAACGTTAGCTGCAATTCCATCATTTGATAGGTAAGGACCCAATGCATTGGTTGATGATGATGGATCGATATTTCGAAATTCACAATGTGAGGGAAGAACAGAAAGTTGCCGTTGCAAACATGTGTATGAAGGGAAGGGTTGTGTGTTGGTTCAAAATGTTAAAGCAAATAATGGTTCTATTAAATTAAGATATTTCTCGCTAAGAATTGCTATCTAGATATATCGAGCTATACGTGCTAAATCCCTATAAGAGCTTGTCAACACTGCGCCAAACTAACACGATAACTGCATTTATGGAGTCCTTTGAAACCCCAACTTCACAAGTACTAGATTTAACTGAAATGCAACTGCTTGATGTTTATTTGCATGGATTAAGGGATGATATCAAGACTATAGTGATGAAATTGAGACCTGTATCTCTATCCAATGCAGTAGAGTTTGTACTTGAGCGTTGAACAAGAATATAAAAAAGGAATTTTCATTTCGCCTCAAATGACTAATGGAGACCAATGAACAAAGGGGGTGATCGAATCAAGGTGACCAATTAGTGGTGTTTTTTTTCAAGTAGAGATCAGCCATGGAAGTCGGAAATTGACCAACGGTTAAAAGTTTTTATATTTGGAATTGGAAAAGAATGGTTGTCAAGTAGGAGCTTGGCCGTGGAAGTCTACTGCTAGCCATCAAGAGGAGGAATCCGATTGGAGAACAGAAGTTGAGGCAGAAGACTGGAAAATGGATAATGCAGAAACAGCAAACAAAAATTGCTAACTTTGGTTTGATGAGCAAGAGATTATCAACATGTGACCTAAGGTTTTCATCTATTGAGAAATAGCTGTCAAAGGAGAAAATAAATGAAAATTTTTACATTGGGTGTTCAAGATTTTAGAACTACAGATCTTATCTTTGGAAAGGATTTAAAAGTTATCTACTAGGTGTTCAATGTTCAATATAATGCCTCATTAAAAGATAATAGATTAGCTAACATTACTTGCAATGATAAGGAGTATATTAGCTCCATCAAAGATTTTTTTCCATTGCTGAAGGAAGATTTCCTTGTGCTATTAATCAAGGAAATAGTGAAAACAAAGTTACCTCGTGTAGACTTGTTTAAGGTGCTATTGCAAACATTCCTTGTTGTGGACCTAAACGTTATTTCACTCTAGAGGGTTCTTGTGGATGTGCTATCTCTCTTTGTATATGGTAGCGTTTGATGCCATTGGAGTTGGATAGTGATTATTTCTCTATTTGGTCTTTGAGGGCAAGGAGGACCTTCAAAAGGAGGAGGCATTGATACAATTCTAGAAGTGGAGTTGATAAAAATGTATGCTGTAATGTGTGTTGTTCTGTGTACAAGGGCCATGTTGTATTTGTGCGACGGGCGTACATGCATAGTGTGTAGTATACAATAGGTGTTTATGTTGTAGTAAAGAAAAGTGATTGTATGTAGTAGTGTATATGGTTAGTCAAATATTTGGTTAATAAGAATACCCTAAATAGTGATGAGAAGAGAATTACTAGTTACTTAGGAAAAGTTATTAGTTATTGTCATAAAAAGAAGACTTGAACAATAAGAAGAGAACCTTCATTTTTACTACAAGTTTGGCTTGTGAAGTGTCTATGCAGTAATTTTGCTTCACAGATACTTCCTGCAATTTAAGTAAGTGAACTAAACCAATCAATTCTAGTTGTATCGTTATCATTGAACCCTAAGATGAATCATTAAGACACATCACTTTATTATCAATTCTATTTCTATTAAATTTTAATCTTGGATAAGCTAAAGAAAATTTCTCAAGAGACCTGCTATATGAAGCAAGAATACATACGGTATCTATGTTAGACATACTGGCAGGAATCATGTATTGTTAGACAATGGGTGTACATTCTTCAATTAAGAATAGTCCAGGGATACAAGTCTACTCTGCAACTTCCATTTCTTAGAAGATGTTAATTTCACCATTGAGAATTTAGAGATTCTAACTTACATTTATATGAAACCAGGCATCTCATTTTCTCACCCAAATTGGAAGGAAATAGTATGCCAAAGGAATGCACTACTACGGGCAATCTTACAGAAGTAAAAGAAAATTTTATTGTTTCAGTTAATGCCAATTATTTAGCAATGTACCTTTTCTTATAGGTCCACTTATTACTCTTAGCAATTACACCAGGTTTACTAGTCTGTTGATCAACATTCTGGAGAGTATTTCCACTCAAAGCAGATTTCAATTCATCACCACTGACACTACCAGTAACACCATCAGCTGGAAACAAATTTCCCTGAACAAAAAAAGTAAATAAATAAATAGCAAAAAGCCTTTACATACTTCAGCAAACCAAGAACACATCTCACAAATTGAATACTAAATTGATTGTAGCAGAATAATCTACATGCCTTGGCAACAACTTGAACAAGATCCTCCGAGAGAATCACAAGTGTGTTTTACCAAAGATTTATTGGCAACACTGGAACCGGTCCTCCCTTCTTAGTCATCTTTGCTTTCTTCAAAACAACACCTTGACAAAAATTAGTACAAGAGTTTAGTATATGCAGATAGAGTTTGTGACGATAACATTCAAAAGTGAAGCCATTTCAATGGATATTGATGATTCTTAAAAGACAAGATATGCAATGCCAGATACATAATAAACGCAGGTTCTATGCTATTTAATGATCGGATAACCCTAACAACTATGCTGGAAAATCACCAAACATAAAAGATGTACTTCTTTCCCGTAATCACATTTCCATGAATGTGACTATATCATTCCTTTTTCTCAAAAACCTTTCATCATTTCATCCTGGACTTCCTTTAGTTCAGAAGAAAAGGGACGTAGAAGAATTTCTTAGGTGAATACCACACAGCTGCTACAATATCAGAACCTCCTACGAGATCCAATCAGAAAAGATTGTATTTACAGATCAAGACTTTTACAAAAAGACCTATGGGCCACATCAGAAACAGCCTTCCCTTCTAAAATCGTATTCACTTTCTGTGGAACAACGCAGCTGCTGCAAAAAGTGAAAAGTCTAAACACATAAGATTTGTGCATCCTAAATATCCTTTTACAGACGCGTAAACAGCAACATTCAAAGTCCAAGCAATTCAATGGATATTGCAATTCAAGTAGTTGGATTAAAAACCTAAGAAAACAACTGAATCAAGTAAAACATCTTCATCTCACTTTACCAAAAATGAATTAGTTATCGTAAAATCTGCTTCTAATCTGATCCAAATTCGAATGGATCGAACTACAATCATATCAAATTTACATGAACATTCTAACTCGTAAAAACAGCAATCAAAATCACAGACAGATTAATCATTTGCATAAGATATTAAGATTCGTCAAGCAAAAAACGAAAGGAATAGAGATGAATCAAGAATACCGACCTTGAGGAGAGGCGGTGTGGAAGATTCCAGAGAAAACAGAACCGTTCTTGACGTGAACATCCACAGGAAGGCCAATGATGCTCATTGTATTTGAACACTAGCGGCTCATCAAACGAAGATGTAGAGGAAGAAGACGAAGGAGTGAGTGAGGATTCTCTTCACAATACTGTGCGTTTCGACAATCCATTATCTCTCCCTCTTTCTCTGTCTTCCTTCTTCTTGAGTGTGATTCAAAGCTTTCTCTCTCTACAATACTCCCTCTCCCCTTCTAGAATTCGTGTTTGGTTGGTATGGAATCGAATTCGTACTGTGCCAACTGCGAATAGGCTTTTATGTTAGGGCGGATGCAGGGTGCGGCATCTTTTTCCCCCCTTTTCTGGCTAGTGATGTATTATTATGAATAGGATAAAAATGTCAGGAAAAATTATCAAATTACTATAATTTAACCATTTTGCGATTAATCCATGAATTTTTCCAAGTGTTCTTTTATTAACATTATTACAACAACTATGAAAAAAAAAAAAGGTAAACACTGGTCAATCTAATATTTATATCATTGGCTGCAAAAGCCTTGACGACGATAATATAATGTGACACGTGTCTACATTAGTAATATATGAATAGTTGAATACCAATTACATTTAGACATATATTTGGATTATTAGTAAGTGAATAGTTATAATATTTAGACATTTTATAATGATAAATTATCATTTATATTTTTACATATTAAATTTTATTAATACTTAATTATCATCGATTCACCGACTTGCTATGTTAATATTAACATTTATTGAATCATTTCTCCATCAATACCATCTCATTTAACTTTGTTCATATTTATTTGTATACATAAGTATTTTGACCAAATAAAGCACACCACTTAAGATTGGTCTTTAAATTTTAATCAAGTTAAGCCAACTAGGATGTTACATGTGGCATGTTGGCAATACGTGTAATTGAAATTGAAAGAAGGCTAGAAATATAATCAATATTATCAAATCTAAGTTGACTCTTATAGTTCAATTTAATTTGACTTGATCTGATTAAAAAAATTGATTCCGTGTAACTTTAGCCCAAAACATCGATTGAATTGCTATTAAATTCGATTTTATGCCTCTAATATTTTATCTCTATATGTTTGCATCAACAAATCGGGACCGGTCTAACAATATTGAATAAAACAATGGAGAAGGTACACAAAGATTTAATAAAAAAAAATTCAAGTTTCTAAAGTTTTAAGTTAATAGTTATTATTGTCTAGATTCTTTAAAAACAGATAATATCATACTGATATCATACGACGTTTTGAAAATGTAGATAATAACAATCATTGATTTGTAACTTTAAAAAATTTTAGAAAAAAAAAACTTTAAAAGATCCACTTTCTTTAATAAAATCCCAATTACATTTTCCAAAAAAAAAACCTAATTTCAAATTAAAATCTTCAAACTTAGCTTCAAATCGAAATCAAACACTTTCTCTTTCGTTGCGATGGTTTTTTAAGACCATAGAAACAGTGCCAATATCATTGTTTTTCAAATTCCAAATAGCAATGTCTTGAAAAGTGTCCATAGGCTAGCTTAATCCTAGATACCAAGCTGAATCGGCTCGAAATTAGATCCAAATCTTCGATTCATAGGTTAAATGATATGATAAATCATAGTCAACTCGTAAACTGATTTGGGTTTTAAACTAGTTCAAAACCCTCAAAACATTTTTTTAATATTTATATTTTTTTATTAATTTTTTTTTAATGCATTAATAATTTCTAATAATATAATCTCTCTTTTTTAATTATATTAATTCATTAATAATTTTTTATTTTGTAATTAATTTCCGAATTAATGCAATTTTTATTTTTTTATTTTTTCTTTAATTTAAATCATTAACATTTGATAAATTTTATAAAAAAGACTTATATTAACTAAAATTAAATTTTTTATCTATCATAATACATAATTAACTTATGATTAGTTATTTATCATTAACTTGATAATATTATTTAAAAAAAATATCTTTTACCATTATAAATTAAAGTAATTTTGATATGCAATAATTTATTAGATATTATCAAATTTATTTATTTTTACTTGATGACCTCTCTTTTCTCTTTTTTCTTTTTTTTTTATTTTAAAAAAGTAAACCAACCAAGCCAACTTGTAAGTTTGCGACCCATCGATTCGAGCAATTTTCCTTTCTTAAACTACCCTGGACTCTTAAAACTTGATTGTTGATCCATCCACTTCTAATTTCGAGTTAATTCAAAATTTTAAAAACGGATTTGTACAGATCTAATCAGGCCATCCCATCCATCTTTTAAGATCCTATTCCCGATCGGCTGCCACTAGAAAACTCAGCTTCTTCCTGAAACATGTTTTGCTCGATTATTCTTACAAAAAAACACAACAAAGGAACTTTCTAATACTAATTCGTGTTTTAAGATTATGGGGACATGTTATCTTTTTGCCTACAAGATATAAAAAACAATTGGAATTAAAGGATTCAAAGCTGAAATCATTAAGGATGCAATCAAACAAATGTGTTGTGATAAGCTTTGGGGGGGAATACAATTGGCTTCCAATCAGCAGGTTTTTATAAATCTAGGGTATTAATGAATGTTTGGATATTTGGCTTGAAAGCTAAGTTTTTAAGTTTAGAAAAATGCAATCAGGGATTTAATATTAAAAGGGAGAATCCGATGAGGGGCAAGAGAAGTTCCATTCGTTTTTTTTTTTTTTTTTTGGATTCGGGAACCGCGTGCACATCTTATTTGGCTTAAGTCGGTTAAATTAAGGACCTATCCCAAGAGGTACCCTCAAATTCTTGAAATATCCGCAGACAAACAGAATGAATGAAGTTAGACGAGGTAGAAATTGTCGTGTAGAAATCTTAAAACCGATTTAGTAAAATTTTGCACCTAGTAGTTCGGGGGTTTAAATTTGGGAAAACCCCCGGGAAAAAATTCAAGTAAACTTTTTTTAAAAAAATTTTTGGCGAGGTAAATAGAAAAAACATCTACAAATTAAAATTTTAAAAACCATAAAATTTTTTTAATTAAAAAATTTACATTTGCATATATAAATAGACCTCCAACCTCCAATATAATTGATAGTTCGATCATTCCTTTTATTAAGTTATTTCAACATTGTGTCAAAAAAATATTAAGGTCTTGTTCATTTTTTTTCTTTCTATAATTTACCTATATCTAATTTATATCTACTTAAAATTTTGATATTTAAAAAATTATTTTATTTGTATCTTATCTATTTCTATCTCATAATATGATAAAGACGGTGATTAGAATATTAAAATTGTGAAATGAAAATTTATGTATTTTTAAATAAAAGATTTAAAAATATATATATAATGCATTGAAAATTATTATTTGAATTAGTATTTTGTAAATATAAATAAAATAAATAGTATATAAAGAAGGATACACATGGAATTTTATAGTTTCTTTTTTTTTTTTTGTTGTGTCATATTTTTACCAAACATAATATTTAATTATATACTAATAAGACATCGATAACATTGAAAAATAAATAAATAAATAAATAGTACTTAAATCTTCTCTTTCATTGAGTATTAGAAGTTATTCTTTATTCACGTTGAGTTGTTACCAATTATTTATCAATGACTGTGGCCATGTTGTTATGATTGAGTCAAGTCATATCAGATTTCAATTTACGATTCGATCATAAATGAGTTTATTTTTAATATTTCCGTGTAATATTGAATATTGATTGTATCCACACCTTTTACTTCTCATTCATAAAGATATAAGAAAATAAAAAGAAAGAATGTTGTTTTTTCTTATTCCAAAAGCCTTAAAACATATTAATAACCCGTTCATTTAAAGGAAATGAATTTTTTATCATAACGATCATTTGGTTTTCTGTTTTCGAATCGCAATTCCTTAATAATCCATATCACGTGAAATCAAATAATAATAATTTTTTAACTCAACTAAAAAATCACGATTTCTTATAAAATTTTACATTTTTTTCAAAAATAACTTCGTATCAATTTAGCAATAATCATCACCACTACTACTATCACCACCATTACAATCACCACAATCGTTGTCGTCGTTGTTGCAACGACTACCACCACTTCCGTCATTGCCACTGTCACCATCGACCACCATTATTACCACCATCATAATTGCCGTCGCCGCCGCTGTATTATCACTATTACTATCACCATCATCACTACCAATATCGTTATCATCACATTACTGCTGCTACTACCATCACTCTGTTGTCACCATTACTATCGCCGCCACCGCTGTATCTGACCACCGCTATCACTACTGTTGTCACCACTTCCACAACTAACCCCATTTCCCCTCCAAGCCACTACCTCAGCCACCACTACCACCATTAATCACCCGCTATCATTATTGCTACCATCATCGGCCACTGCCTTTACCTTCGCAGTCGATTTTCCACCATTATCATCTATTGCTTTGAAAAAAATTAAGGATATTTTAGTTATTAAAGTTCTATTACATGTCAATTCTTAAATTGTTTATTAATCCAATCAAATAAAATAATATATATTACACCATTATTATATTTCTTAAGAATTCCAATTACATTCTTTTTTCATTCTATCCAGTAAAGTGAATGAGTTGTAATTATTTTTAAAATGACCGAAGATCCTTGATACCATATCCATGAAATACATCATGTTTACTTGATTATTATAGAGGTAAAACAAAATAGTTATTCACTCCCTGAAACCCTAAATTCTGGATAGTTCGTCGAATAGTTATTTCACGTTGTCCTTGTTGCTGCAAAGTACGAAATAGCAATCCATTCCCATGACAAAGAGGAACAGTTACTCCTCAATAGTTTCTAATGTTTTTTATATTTATTCATGAAATCGTAGAACCTAACAGTAGAGCATAAATAAGGATATGTTGTATGTACTCATAATGTTTTTCTGGTGTCATTTTAAATGCAAAATAATCAAAGCAAAAGCCATTGATTCTCTACATATTCCTTGGATTTGTTTCTTTACACTACTTCATCCTACAAATTGAATGTGCTATGAGATTTTAATCATTAAGGTTGAGCAGATGATAGGAAATTTAGTGATCCATGCTAAGCGTCCTATCCTAATTCCTAAAGTACAATTTTCCAAAAATATTAGATATACTATGTGAAGTTTACATCTTATGGAGTCTATGAGATTGTTTTTACAGCATTTTTTTAAGTTGAAATATTCTTAACCATTTATATTTAAGATTATATATATACATGCCTGGTATTTCTCGTGCCACGTTATTCAACACGAGTCGTATGCTTTATACGATGTTAAAATGATGATTTAAGATCGAACGATAACTTCAAATGAGATGAATTAAGGAGGGTCATAAAAAAAATTTAAACAAAAAAAAAAAGAGCATACTTCACATGCTTATGTGACGGTTAAAAGGCACTTTATTATATTTTTCTTGATCTTCCATTCTTTAGTTTTAATCTGTTAACATCTAAAACTTTGTCTTCAAAACTTAACGGTTAATATCTTGATCATTTCATTAAATGAAATGAGGAGGAATATAATTAAAATTTTGAAGTAATGTAATAAGAATATAATATATATATATATATTATTAGATTTATAAGTAATTTAAGAATAAATATGTAATAATAAAACTTTAATAATTAAATTATTTTTAGTTAATTTTCCTTCTTAATCAATCCTAAAGTAATAGATAGTGATTAGCAACAGTGCTAAGTAGTGGTCGTTAATGATAGCAATAATGGTGGCTATAATAGTAAAAGTAAGTAGTGATAGCAGCGGCAAATGATAATAGTAGTAACGATAATGGCAATAGTAGTAGCGATGATGGCTGCAACGATGATGGCTATAGTAATAGTAGTAGGTAGTTGTCGATTGTCGATGTCACAGTAGTAGTCGATGATGGCAGTGTTGATGATGGTAGCAGTGGCAGTGGCAGTGGCACCGGCCATAGCCATAATTAGTAGGAGTGGGCGGTTTGGTTAATGGTGGTGGCAACAATGATGGTGATCATTGTCAAGTTAGGATGAGGACTTTTTTAGAAAAAATATATATGAATTTTTATAAGAAATGGTGATTTCTTTGTTGTACTAAAAATTCCCTTTAAGTAATGGGAATTCCTATAGAATTGCGATTTGAAAACAAAAAACTAAGTAAGCGTTGTAATAAGTAATAAGAAATAAAAAAAAATTAATTTCTTCCAAGTGAACAGGATATAAATGAATTCACATAAAACTAAATCATACTTATCGGACTTAAAAATGAATGGACACCATTACACCATATCTATATTCTATAATGAACAAATGAGATCGATTAACTTTCTTTTCTAATCCATGAAGCATATAGAGGGTGCATCATATTAGGTAGATCTATTGAGCATTGAATTTCTATAAAAAGGGTTTTAGAATTGAATGGGACTAGTTTTAAAAACCGTATTATTAAACTTAAATTGGCAAATTTTTTAAATTAAATATTTTAAATTCGGACCAAGAGATTGTTTTTAAAGAATGAGTAGGGGTGGGGTCAAGATTTGTTAAACCAAAGTCAATCCGAGATAAGTCAAGGCTAAAAAATTTTTCTTTTTTCCTATTTAAATAAAACATGAATTATAAAGTTTTTTTAAAAAACAAACAAATACTCAAAGCGAAAAAAAAGGCAATAATACACCCCCAAAAAGTAAATTACCCGTTCTGAATTAATATAAAAAATAGCAATTTTTAACTCTTGATTTTTTAAAGCTTTCGTTCTAAATAAATCAAAAGTTTTTATTTTAAATTTTAAGAAATAAAATTTTTTCCCAAAATTTATGCCTAAAATTGATCTAAAACCCCGGGAAAAGCTAGTAAATAATTGAAATATTAAATATCTATTTTTCCCTAAATTAAATTTGAGAAAATTCAACTTTTTTTTTAAGGGAGAAGAGCATGTTTGGGGGGTTTGTTTATGATGTATTTATAAAGGGGGAAATTTGTAAACGTTTTAAACATTGTTTTTATAATGGGAAGGACCAAATTCGATTTTCCCCCCTCTAAAATCGTATAATAATTGGAGAAATTGTTTCATTAAAGGGTTTCCCAATAAGATTTTCCCTTTTAACTCATGTTAAAAACTTTTGTTAAATTAATCAAACATCCCCCTAAGTGCTAACTATGCTTATGTCCCCGGGCCGATTTAAAAGGGTCCAAAAAACAGGGGGTTCGTTTTTAAACCCAAAAAGGAAATAATCCAGAATATTTTAAAAGATCTAAAAGATTTTAGAATAAATGGTAGGTAAGGGAAACCCTAAAAGGGCCCAAATGAAAATAACCCAGGATTTAAAATTAGAACCCCAAAGGTTTTAGGGCGATTGATTAAAAGGATCTAATCAAACCCAAATTTTTTAAAAATTAAAAAAGAAATTTTTTGTAAAATAATCCCGTAAACTTAAATTTAAGAAAAAAAAGTAATAAAATGGAGGGCTATAAAATTTTCAAATTTTAAGATAATAAAATACTAATTACCGGAAAAAATTTTCGAAAAGTGTAATAAATAACTAAAAAAATTACTAAAGATGGTTATAGGGATACTAAAAATTTTTGAATGCCCAAAAAAATAATTAGGAATGTTTTACGTGTACCCCCCATGTATTTTAACGTGTAGATAAAAAAATGCGAAAAATTTCCTTAAAATTTGGGCCAAAAAAATAAATAAATAATTTAAGAAAAAAATTTTAAATTAATTTAAAAAAATCAGAGGGGAAAAAAAAAAGAATCAAGATCAGGTCGGGCGGGTCCAAAGCTGCAAAAGAAAAATCAACCAATTAAAAAATTTGAAAAACCCCAAAAAAAAACCAAAAAAAAACAAGGAAAATGGCAAAGTCTTATCAAATTAATGCATATTAATTACAACAAAAGTCTATAAAAAAGGGGAAAATTTTCCAGAAGTCATTTGGTCAATTTAGCATTTGGGGAAAATAACAAAAACTGAAAAAATCGGGGGGAGAAAATCCCGAAAAAATAAAAAAAAAAAGAGGGAAAATTGTTTCAGATTTAGTTTAAATAAAACTAAACCCCCACTCCCACCACCTGGGACCGGCCCCCCCGCCACCAACCACCCCTAAACCCCACCGCCTAGGCCAGCCGAAAAGCCCCTTTGGGCCAGGTTTGGATGGCCAAAAAGCTTTGGGGCCAGTTAGTTCTTAAATGTTTCCCCATTTTGAATAGTTTTGGTTTAAAATTAGTTATTTTGCCCCCGAAAATTTTTGAAACTTGTTTTTCTGAGGTTTTATTGTATTTAAAATTTAGGAAAAATTTTTTGATTTTTTTGTTTAATTTTCATCTGAAGTATGGTTAATTTGGGAAATTAGGTAATTAATATAAGAATTTAGTAATATATGAAATTGTAAATTAACAAATCTAAAAAAATAGAGTTATTTAGATAATATTATAATAGAAATCAGAAAAATAATAAATCTGAAAATAACATTAATTTTAAGCAAAAGTCTCAAAATGTAAAGATTTTCACACATCGGGAATAAATCCGATACCGCAATTAGGGTTAGCGTGTACCGAATATTTTAGAATACCAAATTACGACCCAATAGGATATTTGGACACTCGAGCTTAATGTGATTAATTTCACATTAGGATTCGAGCATATTTCAGGCTTAGAAATCAAAGTTTAAAATCTCATTTAGGATTTGAACACCGAAATAGAGTACACGAATCATTATGACGTAATGGGCATACACGAACAAAAATGAATTAAAATATAACTTAGAATATGAAACGGTAAATTTTAAATACTAAAAAGACCTATTTGTATTATAGGACACCTCGAGACAAAATCAACTTGCGATTAAAGGATCGAGCGATCGAGCAAATCCAAGTAAGTTGGGTTATTGCTTATTGTAATAGAGTACTAGTTTTGTAGTACTCGGAGACTTAGGCTTGTATATGATTGTGATTGTAAGTAGTTTGCGCATGTGTTTGATGTATCTGAATTCGTACTGAATTTGTATTATGAGCGATTTTGTGACTGATTGAATTGGTATGAAATTGTTTTGAACACCCTAAACAGAATTTAATCTTAGTCGACCCTAAATAATTAATAATGTCATGCATTGCAACCCGTTAGGGGATCATAAGATTCTCCAACAAAATACCGACCCCTTCGAAAGGGATAATGCAGGATTGCAAAATGGTCCATTCTTCATTGATATGAGGCAAGTGCACCTATCAGTTTTAATATAGCGGATGTGAGTCCGAGTCGATCCCTTAGAGACTTCAAGTATTAATATTAACCTTAGCTTTATTATCTAATCGGAAAATTAGAAAGTTTGAATTAATTAAAAATACTAAAATTAACAAACTAACTTAATTATAAGACTTAATTAAGTAATTGAAAAAATGATAAAATCAAGAACGACTTCAAGAAAGTAATAACATATTTAGGAATTATTTCCCCTAGAGTTAGTTATGTGATCACTTAAAATATATTCAATTCGGTTTCTATTATTCTTGACCGGAGGGATTCATAATTAAAGTTAATATCTTTCTCAAGCATATTAACCCTAATCCTAAATTATTTACCGGAATCTCTTCACTTAGTAATATAATTTAGAATTGCATCAATGTATAATGAATTCCCATATAAATAATTAGCTTTCCGGAAGAAACATGTATCTTATATCTAAGTATACATGTAATCATCTTCAATTATATAAAGATCTAATTACACATGCAATTTCTCAATCAACATGCATAATATCATATATTGATATTCTAGAAATATTAATCAATAATTAAACGACATAATTGAATCAAGTAAAGATAAAAACTTTATTGAAATTTCTAAATCAATCCAAGAATCACATGAAACCCTAGGTTCCATAATCCTAAATACTCGAATTCTAAGCTATCATAATGAATCTAAAAACGAGTCTCATCAATAATATAAAATAAAACATGGAAACCCCTTTGATTGATGAACAATCTTTCTAATCTTGAAGTTGATGTTGTTTTCGCCTCTTTCTTGATGTTCTCCTTAAGTCTCTTTCTTTTCTCTTGTGTCTTTGTTTCTGTAATATCTCTCCTCCCTTTTGAAACCCTAAGATATCCTTTTATATGTGTATTACAAAAATTTTGTTTTCGTCACCAGACACGGCCTGGGACATGGTCGTGTCCCCAGGTCGTGTAACTTTCTATACTAAGTAAAATTTTTTGCACAACTACATAATTTCTTCATTTGAACTCCGATTTGAGTGAAATTTGATTCCTTTTTTTCGTTTTTGATCATAGAACGCGTTCAAACCTAGAAATCAAAATTTTACTCAATTAAATATCAATTCTTTAAATAAAACCAAAAATGTGAGGAAAATACTATAAAATCACCATATGAAATATGTTTAAAATCAGAGTTATCATTCATCCTTAGTCGAACTAAGTGACAGAAGAGGAGGTCGCGGCGAGGGTGAAGTCAATGGTTTGAAGGTAGTCGCGAGAGGAGCGAGGTCTCCATTGCACAAGCCTGTGTTTGGTTGTGAGTTGTTGCATAACATTGAAACTCCTCAACCCGGATTGGAGCAGGTGAAATTTCTCTAATTTCACAACGGACCGGACTACGTTGTGCGATGACACTTGAGTGTTGCATTGCATGAAAATAATTATTTGAATAACCCTGTTTGTGCTTGTATGCATTCATGAGTCTCCAATTCAATTTACTGAGCTGTAGTTGCTCATACCCTTATAGATCTTTTTGCAGGTTCTGATTTCTGAACACTCAAAGCACTATGCCGCTCTACAATTACCCAGAGGTTAGTCTGTTGGAAGCCAGGGGTGTGAGGATCAAGTTACTTAGTATAGTGTGTAACTAGAGTGATCATGTAATTAGGAATGAAAGACCGGTAGTTATTCTGTAATCTAGTGAACTGTTATGTTATGTAAAACTTCCTAGGAAACTCTGTGGACTTATATATATAATATTGTACATGTTATTAGAAATTTGCACTATTTATCATAAATTGTAGTTTAATTGTTAATCGGTATACTGTTTACTGCAAAGTGAGGAGTTGTCGACGCCTTGTATAGGTCATGTCTATGATAGGCACTGTAAGGCCAGTTACTATCATAAAATTCGGGACGTAACGGTTTTCGGTTGGTATCAGAGCGTAGTTTTAGTAAACTCGCTTTGAAGCGTCATACTTTAAAAAGAAATAGATATTATAAGAGTAGTGAGAGTAGGTAATATTAAGTGGGCGCTAAAAGATTTTATAATATAAGTACCCATAATCTTTAACATAGAAGATATTGATTAGTTTAAATATAATTACAAGGTCGAAAGGGAGAACTAATACATAGTTGGATACAGTTTGGATGGAATGGAGACATATCCCTTATTGATTATAGGGTTAGATTACAATGATTATTGATGGAATTAGCTGATTGGAACATCTTTAGGACAGTGATAAATCATTGATAAGTTTCATGATCAAATGTGCTATAGCTGGAAGGATGAGTGGGCATGGATGGAGATGAGTTTAGGACCTCAGTATAATAGATATACAACTATGCCAGCTTTTGAGCAGAGGTGGTTGGAGACAGAAGGAATTATAACTTTGATGATGCCCTTACGATATTTTCCCACTAGGTTAGAAGATAGAAGACCATACCCAGCTGATATTGCATACATCCCTGCTGACATTCCATTCATTCCCAAACAGTACCCACCAGGGATTATTGATTGGTTTCCTCAGTTTCCAAAGCCTGTTGGGGATGGTATAGAGATACCGTTGAACCCTATTCCTGAACCTGAACCTGAGATACTAGACCACCACCAGAAAACCCACCTCCAGTTGAACCCAAGGATGGAGTTCATATAGAGGAGGACCCAGAAGAAGAAGAAGATCTAGAAGAAGAAGAAGAGCCAGAGAAGACCCAGAGGAAGAGCAAGAGAACGAGGATGAACCTGGTGTAGACTTACATGCCTTAATCATGCAGGTGATTGCAGACACCTAGATAGCTGGGATAGGAGCTAGTAACCCAGTCGAGTCAAATGATAATGATGATGTACAGGAGGTGGATTGTGATCCCTGAGAACTCCAGAGATAGTATATATAGACTCTGCATCAGAGAGTGAGCATGTGGATCATTCGGTAGGAGGCCATATGGGTCATGATCCCTTTGATGGAGTAGCTGCTACGGATTCAGAGGAGGACTAGCTTCATTAGATGATTGACTTGTTTAGTTAGGTAGATTTTTGGATATGATCCAGTAGCGATTTTGATGGAAACTGATGTATTTTAGAATCTTTTAATGTATTTTGACTTTTGATGTGTTTTTTTGACTTTTGATATATTTTTTGACTTTTAATGTACTTTTTAACTTCTGGATCAAGTTAGATGTACGCTGTAAGTAAGTTTGATGTAGCAGTTGATGTAACTTTTGTCTTGTACAGTTGTAAAGATTGAGTATGTATTAGATTATATAAGGAATGATGTAATCGAGTTGTAAATTGATGTATGTATTTGAAAGTTATCGAGTTGTATCTTTTGTTTTGAAGTTATAATGGTAATGATGTAAGGTTGAATGAAATATATAGTGAAAGTTAGATTTTTAAGTACGTTGGCTTTAATACTATCGTCATTACTATTTGATATGAGTACATATTGCAAGCATTTATTTATTTATAAACATTCTCTAAACAAAAGTAGGGATAACTTATAGATAGATATGAATGCAGGATTATAAGTTAAACTAGGAAGAGATTATAGCTAAAGCTAGAAACGGGAGTAGTCAAGGAGGAACTAAAGAGAATCAAAACCCTCCACCACGAGCACCATCACCACCAAGAGAACAACATAGACAAGATTTACCCCCGCCGCCTCCACAAGAAAATATGCCTATTGGACAAATACTTGCCAGTATGCATACGATGATAAGACAGCAAGGAATGTTGATTTAACATCTTATGACTGGTGGTAATGTGGGAAACAGAAGACCCCAAGAAGTTGAACAACAAATAGAGCGACCGTAAGAGGTAAATAAACTTCCTGAGTTTATAAAAGCCAACTGTTATTTTGAGGGGGAGATGGGTAGGCCAGATGTAGCTGATGACTAGTTAGCCCAAGTTGAACGGAGTTTTTGAGGCTTTTAGAGTCCCTGAATTCCAAAAGTTATCTTATGGTATATTTATGTTAAAGTTAGCTACGAGAGTATGGTGGACTCGAGAGCAAGGCAACTTGGAAAAAAACATTGATTGGCAACAATTTAAGGAGGAATTCAGGAAGGAGTATTTTCCTCATAGTGTTCAAAACAGAATGGTGCGAGATTTGTTTGAACTGAAGAAGGGAAGTATGAATGTAACCCAGTATGAGACTGAGTTCAACAGATTGTTACAATATGTACCTGGCTCATACCGAGATAATATTGAGTTGAAGAAAGATTTGTTTCTGATCGGATTTGACCCCATAATGTGTTACAAGTTGTTGGATTATGGTTTCACCACTTACAATGAAGTGGTAGATAAAGCCAGACAACTAGAAGATAATCGTATGAGGACGCAAGAATGTGGAGTCAAAAGATCAACAGAGGATATTGACCAAAGTCCATCATTTAAGAGGTCATATCCTGGTGCCTCTAGTAGCAGTTCTGGGCAGAAAAAGAAGGAAACCAGTAACTCTGGCTAGTAACCCAGCGCAATCGGTACCTAGTTTGAGCTTTTATGACAAGGATGGAAATGTTAAGTGCTGGAAGTGTGGTGCAAATCATTTTCCAAGAAATTGTGCTCAGCTTAAGGGAAAATGTTTTATATGTGGGACCCGAACCATGTGCTAAAGGCATGCCCTAAGATGAAATTAGTAAAGTGTAATAAATGTGGTAGAAAGGGCCATTTCTCTATGTACCGTCCATAATTTGTACAAGGAGCGAAGCAAACAGAAGGTGTTGATAACACTACTGCACCTGCTCGTATCTTTGCTCTGGAGGATATGGAAATTGAGGAGAATGAGGATTTCTCAAATTTTATGGAGGAGTACTACCATGATGATGTTGAGGAGCTCATGGGAGTTGAAGAGGAAAATGATTGAAAGACTTGTAACTGGTACGTACTCAGACTATCTATTGTAATAATAATTCTAAGTTTGAATTAAATTGAAATATTTGCATTTTAAGATTTATGAATGTTAGTGTAATTGGTAACCATAATAATAGTACATTCCAGGACATGTGCTGATAAATGGACAACTGCTTTTGTGCTGTTTGATACCGGTGCATCTCATTCCTTTGCAAGTCAGAAATTTGTAAATGAACAAGAGATTAGTGTGGTTACTGTTAATATAACTTATAAAGTTAGAACTCCGACTGGGGAGAAAGTAACAACACGAGAAGTAGTAGCTGATGGTAGGATAAAAATTCAAGAGAAGGAGTATCCTATAAGTCTTGTAATATTACCTTTACAAGGTTATGATGTTATAGTCGGAATAGATTGGTTATCTAAGAATAAAGACATTGTAGAGTGTAGAAATAAAATTATCAATCTTAATGAGGGAGAAACGATATTTCAAGGAAAAGGCTGGTGGAAGTAGGTTGAATTTATCAGTGATGGAGATATGTGATGAACAAATGGAGACAAAAGTAAAGGAGGATGATTGGAAATTTTGTTGGGTGTTTACTATGGATGCAAAGAAGGAAATACCCAAGATAGTAGACATACGTGTAGTGAATAAGTTTCCATATGTATTTCCGGAGGATTTACCAAGATTAGCTCCACCCCGAGAGTTGGATTTTACTATAGAATTAGTTCCTGGAACTGAGCCTATTTCTAAAGCTCCATATCGGATGTCACCTATGGAACTTCAGGAATTAAAGAAGCAACTTCATGAGCTATTGGATAAGAAGTTTATTCGGACCGAGTGTTTCACCATGGGGAGCACGGTATTGTTTGTAAAAAAGAAAGATGGTACTATGAGATTGTATATAGACTATCGGGAGTTAAATAAGGTTACCATTAAGAATATGTATCCGTTACCTCGCATTAATGATTTGTTTGACCAACTCCAAGGTGCAACTGTGTTTTCTAGAATAGATTTGAAATCAGGATATCATCAATTGCGAGTTTAGTCAGAAGATGTGCATAAGACTGCATTTAGAACTCGATATGGTCATTATGAATTTTTTGGTGATGCCATTTGGCTTAACGAATGCTCCGGCTGTATTCATGGACCTGATGAATCGCATATATCAACCATATTTGGATAAGTTTGTTGTGGTGTTTATTGATGATATTTTGATTTTATTCAAAAACCAAGAAGGAGCATGCAGAGTATTTACGATTAGCATTACAGAAGTTGAGAGAGAATCAATTGTATGCCAAGTTAAGTAAATGTGATTTTTTGTTATATAGAATTTCTTTTCTAAGTCATATTATATCTGGTGAAGGAATCTCTGTAGACCCGGGTAAAGTGAAAGTAGTAATGGATTGGAAGCAACCAACCACAGTGACTGAGATAAGGAGTTTTCTGGGTATGGCTGAATACTATCGACGGTTCATAAAGAATTTTCCCAAAATTGCCAAACCGTTGACTTGATTGACCCAGAAGGATGTAAAGTTTGATTGGAGTAAAGATTGTGAAAGGAGTTTTTAGGAGTTAAAGAAAAGACTGGTTACAGCACCAGTAATAACATTACCTGATCCGGATAAGCCTTATAATGTGTATAGTGATGCTTAACAGAATGGATTAGGTTGTGTATTGATGCAGGATAGAAAAGTTGTTGCATATGCATCAAGACAATCGAGGCCACATGAGAAGAATTACCCAACTCATAATTTGGAGTTAGCGACTGTAGTGTTTACCTTGAAGATTTGGAGACATTATCTTCAACTCATAAGAGTTTGAAGTATTTTCTTTACTCAGAAGGAGTTGAATTTAAGGCAAAAAAGATGATTAGAATTAATTAAAGATTATGATCTGAATATAAATTACCACCCTGGAAAGGCCAATTTGGTGGCGGATGCATTAAGTCGAAAGAATTATGAACATGTTGCTTTACTATTAACACCTCAACGTGAATTAGTGCATGAATTTGAGAGGATGCAAATTGGGTTTGATTGGTATGAACCTAATATCCAGTTAATGAACTGGGAATTGCAACCTACTTGTTTTAGAGAGAATAAAGCAAAAGCAAGAGGGAGAAAGGGTCTGATGGAGATAAAGGAGAAATTAAGTAATGGACAGGACCCTGATTTTAAAGTGGATGATAGAGGTATAATAAAGTTTAGAGGAAGAATACGTGTACCACAAAATGCTGATATAAGGAAGCAAATTTTGGATGAAGCACACATTACAGGTTATACTGTGCATCTGGGAGGAAATAAAATGTACCAAGATTTAAAACTCATGTATTGGTGGAATGGGATGAAGAGAGAAGTGGCACAATATGTATCTGAATGCATGACGTGCCAACAAGTCAAAGCAAAACACCAAAGACCGGGTGGATTATTATAACCATTAGAAATACCTCGATGGAAATGGGATCATATTACTATGGATTTTGTAGTAGTATTACCAAGGACTCAAGTTGGATATGATTCCATTTAGGTAGCGTGGATAGACTAACAAAGAGTGTACATTTCTTACCTTATCGGACGGGTGATTCAATGGAAAAGATGGCTAGGCTGTATGTCTGAGAAATAATAAGGCTACATGATGTTCCTGAGAGTATTGTTTCTGACTGAGATAGTCGGTTTGTATCCAAATTCTGGGAGAGTTTATATAGAGCTTTGGGTACAAAGTTACAGTTTGGTACAGCCTATCACCCACAAACAGATGGGCAGTCTGAGCGAACAATTCAAACTCTAGAAGATATGTTACGAGCTTAAGTGTGGATTTTGGAGGTGATTGGGACAAATATTTACCGTTGATAGAATTTGCCTACAATAATAGTTATCATGTAACCATACAGATGGCACCTTATGAAGCATTATACGAAAGGAGTGCAGATCACCGCTGTATTGGGATCACGAAGAGTATGCCATGATTGGACCAGATATGATCAATCAAACAGGTGAGAAGATTAAGATTGTTCGACAGCGGATGAAAGAAGCTCAGGACCGTTATAAGAGTTGGGCTGATTTGAAGAGAAGACCCTTGGAATTTGAAATGGTGATCATGTTTACATTAAAAAGCCCATTTAAAGGACTCAGACGGTTTGGTTCAAAAGGAAAATTGAACCCACGATACATTGGTCCATTTGAAGTGTTGGAGAAAGTTGACAATGTATCGTACCGAGTAGCTTTACCTCCAATTTTATCGGGCTATCATAATGTATTCCATGTATCCATGTTGAGAAGATTCATAAAAAACTCGAATGCGATAGTGGAAATAGAGCCAGTGGAGTTAACGAGAAATTTCCAACTGGTGAAACAACCCATAAAAATATTGGACAGTCGGGTTCAGAAGTTAAGGAATAGAGATATACAGTATGTGAAGATTCAATGGAAATAAAAGTCTACACTTGGAGATGACTTGGGAACCAAAAGTTGCGATGATGGAGCAATATCTATGGCTTTTTTAACTTCCAGGTTAGTAAAAGTATATAAATTATTATATTTAGTCATTTAAGTGTAAATTAGATATACAGAAGTTTTGAGGACAAACTTTTTTAAAGGGGGGTGGAATTGTAAGCCCTAAAGCCAAGTCAAGTAACCGTAGGATTGAACTTAGAACCCAAGGTTTAAGGCGATCGATTAAAGGATCCGATCAAACCTAAATTATAAACTAATGAAAAAAATATTAGTGAAATTGACCTCGTAAACTTGAATTTAAGAAAATAAGTAATAAAATAGGAGACTATAAAATTTTCAAATTTTAAGCATAATAAGTACTAATTACCGAAAATTCGAAAAGTGTAATCAAATAACTAATAAATTACTAAAGATAGATTATATGTATACTAAAAATTTTAGAATGACCAAAATAATAATTAAGAATGTTCACGTGTACCCCACATGTATTTACGCGTAGATAAAAATATGTGAAATTACCTAAATTGGCAAAAAACTAAGTAAATAATAAGAAAAATTATAAATTAATTATAAAAAAATCAGAAAAAAATCAAAGGAACCTAGATGAATCAAGACCAGGTCGTGGCAGGTCCAAAGCTGCAAAAGAAAAATCAACTAATAAAAATTAGACAACCTAAAAGCCAAAAATCAAGGAAAATGGGCAAAATCTTATCAAATTAATGCATATTAATTAAAACAAATGTCTATAAATAGTGGAAAATTTTCCAGAAGTCATTTGGTCAGTTTAGCATTTGGGAAAAATAGCAATACTGAAAAAATCGAGAGAAAATAAAAAAAAGAGGGAAAACTGTACAGATTGAGTAAGTGAGCTAAACGCACCACTCACCACCACCTGGGACCGAACCGCCACCACCAAGCTACTCTAGCCCTACCGCTTAGGCCGGCCGACAGCCTTGGACCGGGTTTGGACAGCCAAAAAGCTTTGGACTAGTTAGTCTATTAAATGTCCGATTTTGAATAATTTTGTAAAATTAGTTATTTTGCCTAGAAAATTATGAAACATGTTATTCTGAGGTTTTATTGTATGTAGATTTAGGAAAAAAATATTGATTTAGTTTAATTATATCTGCAATTATAGGATTCTTAACAAATTGCTCAAAACCGAGCATGATTAGAACCGAAAATAAATAGGCTTAGGAGTGTAGTTTAGAGCTCAAATTTTTTCTGTAGGATACTTATATGATGTAGAACAGTGCCATGAAGCCATTTTTTAAAATTAATTTTCGAAATTTTTAAGTTAATTTTTAGCCCTAAAATAATGGCAAAATCGGGTGATTTGGGATTAATTAGGTGATTAGATGTTAATTACTGATTTAAATCTTAATTAGATGTTTAGAGATGTTAATCTCTGAAGTGAAACCCTAATTCTAGCCTTTGGAGGATTAAGTATGGTTAATTTGGGAAATTAGGTAATTAATATAAAAATTTAGTAATATATGAAATTGTAAATTAACAAATCTAAAAAAATAGAGTTATTTAGATAATATTATAATAGAAATCAGAAAAAATAATAAATCTGAAAATAACATTAATTTTAAGCAAAAGTCTCCAAAATGTAAGATTTTCACACATCGGGAATAAATCCGATACTGCAATTTAGGGTTAGCGTGTATCGAATATTTTAGAATACCAAATTACGACCCAATAGGATATTTGGACACTCGAGCTTAATGTGATTAATTTCACATTAGGATTCGAGCATATTTCAGGCTTAGAAATCAAAGTTTAAAATCTCATTTAGGATTTGAACACCGAAATAGAGTACACGAATCATTAGGACGTAATGAGCATACACGGACAAAAATGAATTAAAATATAACTTAGAATATGAAACCGTAAATTTTAAGTACTAAAAAGACTTATTTGTATTATAGGACACCTCGAGACAAAATCAGCTTGCGATTAAGGGATCGAGCGATCGAGCAAATCCAAGTAAGTTGGGTTATTGCTTATTGTAATAGAGTACTAGTTTTGTAGTACTCGGAGACTTAGACTTGTATATGATTGTGATTGTAAGTAGTTTACGCATGTGTTTGATGTATCTGAATTCATACTGAATTTGTATTGTGAGCGATTTTGTGACTGATTGAATTGGTATGAAATTGTTTGAACACCTAAACGGAATTTAATCTTAGTCGACCCTAAATAATTAATAATGTCATGCATTGCAACCCGTTAGGGGATCATAGGATTCTCCAACAAAATACCGACCCCTTCAAAAGGGATAACGCATGATTGCAAAATGGTCCCTTCTTCATAGTTAGTCAAATTAAGTGACAGGAGAGGAGGTCGCGGCGAGGGTGAAGTCAATAGTTCGAAGGTAGTCGCGAGAGGAGCGAGGTCTCCATTGCACAAGCCTGTGTTTGGTTATGAGTGCTGCATAATATGGAAACTCCTCAACTCGGATTGGAACGGGTAAAATTTCTCTAATTTCATAACGGACAGGATTACGTTGTGCGATGACACTTGAGTGTTGCATTGCATGAAAATAATTATTTGATAACCCTGTTTGTGCTTGTATGCATTCATGAGTCTCCAATTCAACTTACTGAGCTGTAGTTGCTCATACCCTTATAGATCTTTTTGCAGGTTCTGATTTCTGAACACTCAAAGCACTATGCCGCCCTACAATTACCTAAAGGTTAATCTGTTGGAAGCCAGGGGTGTGAGGATCAAGTTACTAAGTATAGTGTGTAACTAGAGTGACCATATAATTAGGAATGAAAGATTGGTAGTTATTCTGTAATCTAGTGAACTGTTATGTTATATAAAACTTCTTGGGAAGCTCTGTGGAGTTATATATATAATATTGTACATGTTATTAGAAATTCACACTATTTATCATAATTGTAGTTTAATTGTTAATCGGACTGTTTACTGCAAAGTGAGGAGTCGTCGACGCCTTGTATAGGTCATGTCTATGGTAGGCACTGTGAGGCCGGTTTACTATCATAAAATGGTTTACACGGCGGGACTGTTGCGACTCTGCGACTTCGGGGCGTAACATAAGGTGGATAGTTGCATTTAATGTAAAGGTAGGTGAGGATTCATTTGTAATCGTTGGATCAAATTGATCTTAACCATCGATCTCGAGATGCCTCTTATATATATAAAGGAGATCTCCTCAGTTATATCATTAAGTTATTTCAAGTGAATACTATTTACATCAGAGTTTCTCTCTTTATATTTTCTCTCTCTAAACATTATGAGTTGATATCGGCTGACTTAGCCTTCTTTAATGTGGTCAGAAACGCTGAGTGCCTAATGTGGTCAGGAACGCTGAGTGTCTAATGTGGTCAGGAACGCTGAGTGTCGCACGGGTTCGAGTAAGGGAATCTACTCGTGACACTTATATGGTGCTTATGTGGCATATTCAAATAAAAATGAAGAAGAAAAATTAAAAAGAAACATATAAAATTATCGAAAAAAGACAAATGTTTGAATAAGTAGAAAAATTGTAAAATAATATATGCATAGCTACACATATAACTATATATATATTATATACTTTGGCCAAATATATATATATATACATAGATATATTATACAACTACATAATATATATCATATAATATAATTAACAAAAACTAAAAAGAATAGAAAAAAGCTAAATATTAGAAAAAAAAAGAGAGAAAAGAAATAATTAGCCACTCAATGGCAGGAAGTGATTAATAGCTATTTAGAAGAGGTTAAGCAACGCCCTTGGGTGACTCCTAACCACCCTCTACAATTGGGTGATTAGAATGGCTACCAAATATCAAGTTGCTACCCCAGTTTATTAAAAAAAGAAGGAAAAAAATGTTAAAAAAAACTCAATTAGGTCATAATAGGGATGATTACCTACTAACCTGGGTTTAAGTGGGTAGGGGTAGGCTAAGGGGAGGGTGGCGAAGGGTTCATGTGATTTACTATTCCCTGGTAGATTAAACAATCAATTTTTAAGTGGTTTGTAAAATATCTTTACGTTTAGTGGTCGCTCCAACTACCCAATACTAGGGAGAGATTGATGGCCGATTGAGGAGAGTCATGAGACATCATTTAAGTAGTCGCTAGCGACCTCCAAGCATTATGTGGTTGATTGTTGCTTTTTTCTCTTTAAATTTTTGGCTTCTTTCTTTTTCTTTTTAAATATTTTTTATTAATTACATTATTATATATGATATGTAGTTGTATAATACATTTATATATACATACACATGATATGATATGTAGTTATATATGTACAATTATACACATATTATGTTGCATTTTTTTACTTATTCATATATTTTACTTTTTTTATAATTTTCTATGTTTCTTGTTAATTTTTTTCTTATTTTTATTTAAATTTCCATGTATGGCCATATAGCAACATATAAACGTTAGCTAGTATTTAATGGTTATATCAGATTGATTGAACGACGTTATAATTATGAGATAACGAAATACTTTATTCAACCCATTTAATGAAAAGTTAATAATTCATTTGAACTTTTCAAATGTTACTTATTTTCAAACATTAATACTCTCTTATATAATTTTTGTCGCTTATATCTAAATTTATATGTTTATTTTGGTCATGGAGAATATAAGCATTAATGACATAATCTAGAACTTATGGCATAGCTTGAGGTGGATTCGAACCACTAATGAAACCACTTCCTTTTTTATGCTCGTTTGAGCTATTGATTCTAGAACATATCTTTCTTTGGATTTGAACCTAGTTTATGTGAGTATCATGTGTGTGTATATATAAAATAGTTATAAATTAGATCTATTACTTAACTAATATCTTTGATAACTTCGGTTTTCGATCCATAAGACCTAAAATACACCTTATACATAGAGGTAAGTAGTAACCTAACCTTTAAAAGTTTATTCACAGTGTTTAAAACTTTTTTAGTGAAAAAAACGTGTCTTATTATTTTAATGAAAAAAAATATAATGGCATAAGTAAAGTTAATTTTTCCCCTTTTATACATTTAGAAATCTTGAATACATTTATAGGGAAAAAAAAAGTAAAAAGAAATAGAATCTTAAATACTGAAACAGGAAAGAGAAAAAAACAGAGAAATTTATTTATTTATTTATTTTTCGTCAAAGAAGAAAATAGTTCAATTACACATGGTACCGTTCCTAAGAAACTCTATTTACGAATATAACCTCCGACCCGCTAGGGTTATATAAATGTTGGAGGTTATATCCGTCAATTTGCAAGATATCTAAAGCCAAAATCCCGCTTACGACCCCACTAGTCTGTAGTTACTGCACTCCCGAACCCTAATCTTCCCTCTCCTCTACCGCACTAAACCCTAACCCTAAACCCTTCCCACAATGAGGAAACCAAAATCCAGGCAATTCCGGAAGCTAGAACGCCTATCGGAAAGCGAAGAAATAGTGCTACTGGAATCGTGGATCGAGTCGCAAAAGCCCGACTCCGGTTCCAATCCTCTCTCTCTACCCCACCGCCGAATGCTCCGATTGGTCGAATCGATGCTACGTCGTACTCTTCGTACGTGGTTCCACGCAGT
>JAMXBC010000175.1:0-37453 GCA_024138005.1 Lumnitzera racemosa | reverse complement strand
CATTTAATTTTATATATTTTTTTTTTTTTAAACCCCTAATGGATTTCAAATTAAGAATTTTAAAATTTACCAAAAGGTTAGTTTATTTAAAAGGTTAGAATATTACAGTATTGGTAAAGAATTAAATTTTTTTTGGGTAAAGATTGTTAAAAATGTAATTATGAATGTTGTTAGGTTTTCTTAAGGTTTTTGGCTTTTACACTTTATAAATTTAATTAAAAATTTTTAATTTCCCAATAATTAAAATTAATTTTAATTTTGTTTTTTAATAAACATAACATTCTTTCCCTCTTGGAAAATGTATTTTTGGAAGATTTAACCCTTTTATTGGAATTTTTTATATCCGGGCTGTTATGACTCATACCTATTGAAATAAAAATGTTAAATAAATTCTAAATGAATAATTAATATTAACTGGAAGTTTGAAATTAAAAACATCTAGCCAAACCTTTTTAAGTTTTTCTCTCAATAAGAAAAAAGGTCAATTGGGTTTTTAGGCATTAACTTTGGGGTTAATTCAAATGATTAGTTAAATCCAACTTTTAATTCAGATACCCCTATAAAATGTTGAATTAAATTTAAATAAATTTAAACCCATAATTTTGGGGGTTAAAGTAAAAAAAAAAAACATTTGGTAAAAAACCTACTTCAAAAAAAAAAAAATTTTTTTAAAAACAAATCAATAATATAATTTTATAAATTTTAATATTCACTTATCTAATATTATTTTAAAAAATTTAATTTAATTTTTAACATTCCTCTATTTCCTTTTTAAAAACCCTTCTTCACTCTTTTAAGTTTTTAAATTCTAAAAACAATTAAAATAAGAAACCAATTTAAATTATAATTAAGAAATTTTTCATGATTTTTTAAAGGGTATTTGAAAACTTTATTATTCCTTATTAGGTGTTAAAAATAAAAAATTATTTTATTATTGGTTATTCAACCTTTTATTTTTTGATAATTCATTTATTCCTTTCTTTAAGTTTTAAATAGAAAAAGTAATATATATTTTTTAAATTCTAAGCAACTTAACTTAATTGGAAACAAAATACATAAAAATTTACTAATAGCAATCAGGATCATTTCTGCTTTTAAACCATTTTTCCTAAAAAAATCAAAATGGAAAAGGGAGAGAATTCCATTAGATTCTTAATGCAAAGCAAATTAAATAGAGAATAAAGTCAAGCTTAAGGTAACACAACGAGTTTTTAATTATAAATTTAAATTATGTAATCTTTAAGAACTATTTATCTGATAATGAATAAATTGGATAATAAACCGGAAATAAATTACATTTATAATATACATACATTTTAACTGAATTGTTAAAAATTGAAATCATCACGTACTTTAATTTTTAATTTTAATATCCTATTTAAAAATTTTCTTTTAAAAAAAAAAAATTTTCCCAACAAGAATTACATAAGGAATAAAATTTAAAAGAACCAGAAAAAGAAATGAAAAGTTCATTTACTAAAAATTATTCCATTATTTCCAAATTGTTTTATGAATTATTATAAAAAATTTCAAAAAATTCTATAAAATTTCATTTTTTTAAAAATTCAAAAAAATAAAGATATATTTAAAGGGTTTAACCTTTTTTCTTGTTTCAAAAGGGGTGTTTTAACCTTAAGCATTTGATTTAAATAAAAAATTTACAGAAATTTAAAAAAAGGGAAAACAAAATTCATTGAAATTGAGTTTATTCAAAAGACTTTAAAGGAAATTTGACTTTTTTATTTGAGTTGTAATTTTTAGTGGGTTCATTTTTTGTTTTTTTTTTTTTTTTTTTTTTAATTTTCAAAAAAGCCTTCCCTAATATTGGTCAGTTGAAAAAAAATCAAGGGGGGAGAAAGGTTTGGGAATAGGAGGTTTATTATCCCTTCACTTTTTCCATTTGGTATTATTAAAATAATGTAACAGGGCCCCATTACTAAGAGAAATCAAAATTTATTTCCATTTTATGTAATTTTTTCCCAAATTAAATAAAAAAAAAAAACCCAAAATTTTCCCAAAATTTATTCCCTTAAAAATTTAAAATTTTGAAAATTTTTCTAAATTTTAAAAAAAAGGGAAAAATTTTTAATAGAAAGCTTTTAAAAATAAAATAATGAAAGAAAAACTAATTTTTATCAATGGATTTTTAAACTTTAAAATGGGGCAATTTCAAAAAAATTTTCCAAAGGGTTTTAAAAAGTTGAAAATTGAAATTTTGGTTTTTTTTAAATTGCATTTAAAATAAAAAAATATTAAATTTTTTTATGGAAAGCCTTTGACTTTTAAGTTAAAAATTATTTTTTAATCATAAATTTAAATTAAGTATTTTAAAATTTTTTTTTTAACAATCTGACTTTTTTTTGGGGTTTTTGGGAAAATTTTTATTTTGGGTATTTGAAAAAACGGGGGGGTTTTTTTCTAGGGGATAGAAAGTTGGGGATTTTTAAGATATACCACTTTGGGGGTTTTTGGAAGTTTTTCTATCGGTCTTTTTTTTTAAAAGAAAAAAAAAAAAAAAAATATTTAAATTAATAAAAAATAAATTAAAATCAAAACCATTTGGTTTTTTTTGGGGCCCTTTTTTTTCCCTTGGAAATTTGAGTTTTTAAAATTTTTTTTCCTAATTTTTGTTTTAAAAAAAAACCAAATTTTTTAAAAATTTTTAAATTTTTTGGTTTGTTTGTTTTTAATTATCAATTTAATGATTCTTTTTTTAAAATTTTATTATTTTTTATTTTTTTAAATAAAAAATTTTGGGGTTTTAAAAAATCCAATTTTTATAAAACCAAATTATTTTTTTAATTATCCCTTTTTTTTTTTTATTTTAAAAAAATATTTTTACTAAAAAAAATTCTTTTTTTAAAAAAAATAAATTAAAAAAAAAATTTAAACTTAAGAATAAGAATAATTTTATTACTTTAAAGTAAGCTAAATTACAATTTTATTACCCTTGCCCTTCAACTCTGGCCTCTTCTTATTTTTAAGTCAACCTCCGAGTTTAGTTCTAACAACATTGATTTCTTTTATTTATATATTTTCGAAAGCTTTCATTATTAAAACTTTTCATTAAAATAAGTTAAGGTTAGTTATATTTTTTTTGGTTATTATCATTCATAAATTTTTCTTAGTAATCATTTTTAGGAAAAAAAAATAAAATCTCTAATGTTTTAGTTTTTCCAAATCAATTCTAACATCTTATTTAATCTATTTAATAAAATCAACCCTTTTTAAATTGTATAAAATAAGTGTTTATCGTTAACTTTATTAGCATTTCCATTAATATTAGACACATGGCAGTATCTTATTGGTCAACTTATATTTTTAAATAAAAAAAGAATTTTTTTTATAAAATCTTAAAAATATTAGAAAAATATGAAAAATTGAAGAAAATAAATTTTCATATGAAAAGTATATATTTCGTATAATTATATATTTAAACGTACACATATTTATATATTAACACTATATTTAATTAATAAAATAAAATTAAATAATGAAAAATATATAAAATGGAAAGCTACCCTCTACCATGGGTGGTTGGATTTAACTAGATATGGTAATGGGTATGACCTTTAAAGATTGTAAGCAGGGGTCGGGTGGGGTTGAGCAACCACTCATAGGTGGTAGGCAATTACCCAAATTTAAAAAAAAAATGAAAATTCCACAAAACTCAATCGGGTTTCTTTTATTTGTTTTTTTTAAGTTTTGGGCAATTTCTTATAAGGGTGGTCAACTACCTATGGTCATCAGTGGGTTGCAACCCCACCGCCACATTTTTGGGTTTAAATTGGTTAACCCTTATCCTTGAGTTTGGGCGAATTTGAAATTTTTTTATTTTTATAATTTTATATTAATTTATTTTAAACTTAAATTATTATAAAATATACATGTATATAAATATATATTACTAAATAATATATATAAATTTTTTCAAATTTATGCATCTATTTTTTCTAATTCATTTTTTTGTATTTCTCGTTATTTTTATAATTTTAATTATATAATATATATTATTAGTTTTTTTAATTAAATAATTATCTAAACAAATTTGGATTTTAATATATATCCCTATTAATAGCAAAACTAAGGGGCGGGTTTTTTATAAATTTTTAAAAAACATTAAGGATTAAAAAAGATTAAAAGAAAAATTAAAAATTGTTTATATGTTGAGAATTTTTTTGTAATTTTTTGTAATTTTTTAAATATTTTTAAACTTTTTGGGAATTGTTACTTATTTTCTTTCTTCAAGAGACATATTTTTGTATAAAAAATTTATACAAGGAGGAGTTACTCCTTTTTATAACTTGATATCAAAGGGAAAAACTTTGGGGTTTAAGGTTCACTTCTGATTTAAAAAGATTTATAAATTTGTAAATAATATTCCCTTTTATATAAACATGTAAGGACATTAATAAATTTCCGAACAAAGTGAAATATATTTTTTTATTAACAAAAAAAATAGTTGGGATCTTTTAAAAAATGAATATACATTTTTTAAAAAAAGCTATCATTTTTGTTAAAAGAAATATCTTTTTAAACCCAGTAGTGCTGTTGAATATCATTTTCATCTGTTGTTAGTCCCCCTGTAAGTAAAAAAACGGTTAATGAAATACTAGAGTTTATTTTGTTTGATTTAAATTAATAAAGCGTAAGGGGTAAAAATTTTAATTGAAAAAAAAAAATGGGGCAAAAAAAATAAAAAATCTTTACCTAGCTAATTATTCTTTGATTGGGCCCTTGGGCCTAAAAACTTGACTGGTTTTGGTTGGCTTGGGGCTTATGTGCAAAAGCCTTCATGTTAAACCCCCATAAATCTCTCCCCTTCTTTATTAATCTTTTTACTGTGAGTTTTGAAAGGATGCTTAGAGCTGTATGGGTCTTAAGGCTCCAAACCAAGCCTTGCATCATGAGTGAAATTTCGTAGGTTTTTTTGGCCCCCCCCTTTTTATAATCTAGTGAGTTGGAAAACTTGATTAGGTAGAGTAACATAGTGTAAGGGGTATTAGATTTTTCTCAAGTTTTTTAGCCAGTGAGTTACTTAAAGTAAACTGAATTTTTCTGAGTTTTGTATCAAGGGTTATCGAATACTTTTAAAAGGTAAACTGGATTATCCATGGTTAATATACTAGCGAGGTCGATCCGATTAGGGTTTGTGGATTTTTCTTGAGCTTTGAAGCCGTTGACACTACCAAGAGGGGAATTTGAATTTTTCTAAAACTTTATGCCAGTGAGATTATCTGAGCAATTGGGGTCGAATTTTTCTCAATCTTTTATGTTAAGATATTATCCAAACAAGTAGGTTTTTCTTAGGCATATGTGCCATAAGATTATTCAAGAAATCAAGTTTTTCCCGAATATGTCGAATCGAGTTTTTCTCAAGCATGGGGTCATCCGTGCAAGTTGGATTTTTCCTGGGCATGCTGCAACAAAATTATTTAGGAATCGAGTTTTTCCAAGCATCATTGATAAACATCATCTGAGGTATTGAGTTTTTTTCGAGCATGAATGCGATGAGATTATCCCAGAAAATTAGACTTTTCCCGGGCATGAGTGCGATGGATTATCCAAGAGAATCAAATTTTTCTAAGCATGAGCGCCATAGATCATCCGAGCAAGTCAGATTTCACTTTCGTTACTTCTTCTCCATTATTGGCATTGTTGCTCGTAAGAGATGAAAGAAAACTGGTCGGAGTTCAGACGGCTCGGCATTTTCAAGCTCGGCTGCAGGCTTTGTACGGCTCGGACTTGATGCCCACATGGAGTCTTGTCATCGAAGGGGAAGCAAGCTCATCATGGCTTTGTGCACGAACAAGGGCCGCTTGAAAAAATAAAGCCCTAATCTGTTCTGAACTGCATTCATCGATCGTAGCCCGTGTTGGATAGCTTGGTAGTCGGGGCATTTGCATGCTATAATACAGCTCGGACTTCGATCCTTGGGCCCATCGAAAGCCGATCTCGATCAGCTCGATTTGGCTTTTTAGATGAATATCTTAGGACTTTTGTAGAGCGGATCAACTTAGCTATCTCAAGAGCATGCAGGGGGCTTGATGGTTTTCCTGCTCATTCCGCGAGATTTTCGACAGAATATATGAAGAGTGTGCTGGGATTTGCATTGCTTGGTCAGAGTTGTACCCATCCCTCAGGTTTCTGGCTCTTGAGCTGCTGCGATCAGAGGAGCTCAGACAATGGCTCGTCTTTTTTTTTCAAAGAGCTAATATTCAGAGGAGGAACTTCGACAACCCGATAGAATGCTGTTGAAATTCGCAGCGCATCCTCCGAATTTCTTCCTGCTATGAGCTGCATATTGTTGTATTGCTAGGAAAGAAGGCCGAGTCTGATTGTCTGGTATTGTTGCTGCTTTGATCCTTAGGTTTTCACAAGAAGAGTTCGGATGCTTGCTGTTGCTAGGGTTGATTCGGACTTGGTGTAGCGAGTGAATAAACAGCCTAGACTAGGTTTAGTTCGGAGCTCTTGGTTCTTTCCTTAGCTTGGATCGGTACCGTCCGCAAATGTCTAGGTTTATAATTGAATAGAGGTTTCAAATGTTCTACAGAGTGACTCGGCCTTACATTTTCTAAAAAGCGAATGGATCGACCGTAATCTCAAGGAGGTTGGATTTTGTTGGGGTGAGAAACTTGGGTACGCTGCCAATCATGGCTCAAACTTTTCTCATGCTATTCGTGGTTCAACCACTGCCCCATCCGATCGGAGCTCGGCCTTTAGAAGTACGAAATTTCCCCTTCTTTTGTAGTAGCTTGTTGGTTCGAGAAGATATCTCAGAAATCGCAACATGCATTTGGAGCTTCGTTCGATATCAGGCGCTTGTGAAGCTCGACTAAGTAATTGCACGAATTTTGTCGATTTCTTGAGCTTTTTCATTGATATTCTTGATTCAGTTCGTGTGGATAGCTTTTTCCCAGAGCCTTTTCATTCATAATCTCTTTTGGAAGGCCTGAGCCTTTACATTAATATTCTTTCTCTGCAAGTAGCTCTTGCCGATAACTTTTTGTCTAAGCTTTTTCCAAGCTCATGACTGTATCTACATGCCTATCAAGCTCAGATCTTGACATGGCAGATTGAGTCGGCCACTTTAACTTGGATAGATGGGCTCGGATTGTGTGCGATTGTTCCCAAAGGTCGAAGCTTTATAGCAGCATCCCGCTTTTCACATCATGAATATAAGGATGCAGTACATCTCGACACTTGGAATTCGAACGGTAAAAGAGATGTGAAATTGCTTCCTTCATGCATGCATCCAAAACTCAAGCTATTAAGGGCTGAGAAAACAATAAAAATCATAATTGATTGGTAGATTATTTTAAAAATCTGGCCAGATCTGAAGAAAAATTTGATTATGACGCTTTGATAGGAGATTAACATACAAATTCTAAAAATTCATTAAAAGAATTAGATTTTAAATGCAAATCAATCACCAATTTTGAATGGAATGAATTTGCAAATATGGCACCAATGTTGACACGTTTGTTTGTGCTTCGTTGTACAGTTACTTGCAAGACAAATTAACTTATGGGGCGTTAAATTTGATTTGATTCGATCACATGATACTTAAGTTCAATGAAGACGATAAGAAATTAAAATCCTAATTAAAAGAGAAAAGATACAAAGACCGAAAGTATTTTACTTTGAAGCATCATTTCTTATTTATAAAGATGAGGTAACCTGTTCTCTAATTAGCTTAGCCAACTTAGGTCGATTGGTTTGTTAAATGTTGACTGATTAACAAGTAAAAAAACATAGGTTTAACAATTATAATATATGTTACAATGTAAGATAAAGCGAAAGAATAAGGTAAATTATTTGTAACTCATTTCTTTTTCAAAAGATCTTAATAATTAAAAATCATAAAAATTTAGTTGGAAAAACTTATATAGGAAATGGCAAAATAAATTATTAAGAAAGTACATGTCTATGAAAAACTTAGATATGAAACGAGATGTTGAAATTATTTAATCTAAATAGGATGGCGTTACGATCTTATTCTAAATCAAATGACTTTCCATTAATAGTCAACCACAGACTTGCTCAAATTGAATATCCAAATATCCTTTTTACAAATTTATGGTGCAAGAAATTAAGAGGAGAACTAAAGGCCCTTTTATTTCCTTTTTATTTTCCAAGGGATCTAGAGGTGGGGGGGGGTTGCATTTTTTTTTTTAACTTTAATTTAAAGAACATATCCTAAACCTAATTGGTTACTAGGGTTGGAAATACTAAAACGAGTAGTTTGATTATTGATTCCATAGTATTTATTCTACCAAAATAGTAAGTTGTATATGATTATATATATTAGACATTTATGAGTCTGTTGGACTCAAAACTGTTGGACCATTTATATTTAAAATAGATATTATAGTAGTAGTAAATGTTATAGATATGTTATACGTAGTTTTATAATTTGATCTTATATGATTAGAAGGCATATGACTATTGATGTATGAAATATTGAATTTTGTGCTTTTATATCATAGTTTTAAGTTACTTATATTTTAATTTTACGTTAAAGATAGTTTTTAATAGCTCATAAAAAATTTTTCTCAGTAAACATATAAATGTAGAAGTAAACCAACATATAAACAACATAAATTTAAAGGTTAAAATAGGCTAAATCACTTGTTAATTGGTTAAAAAAATAAAAACCACCTAGTGATTATATGTTGTTCTTAAATTGGAATTTTGATTTACTTTAGTGATGTTGGCCTTTTCTGTTTTTGGCCAAGTAAGTTACATAACTTTAGAAGACAGGGGATTAAACCCTAATATATTTAATGGGTGATTAATTTAAAGATACTATTAAACTATAATGATTTAATGAGTTGGATTTGTTGTTGAAGATTATTAGTTTGGCATACAAATAAATATTTTAAAGTGCTCTTTTTTTTAAGTGATATAGTTCAGCTTATTTAAATTTTCTGGAATGGAATGGATAAGTGGAATGATAAATCATTTTTCATGTTTAATTTATAAAATGTAATAGAATGAAATTAAATATGAATGTGGTAATATAATATTGTAAAAATACTATAATATTCATAAATTTAATTGATTATTAAATAAATAATTTCATTAATAAAATAAAGTAAAGAAAAGGAATTGTAATTCTCCCATTTGATTTAAACTTAAAAAAAGGAACAAGAACCAAAATTATAATATTATATCCCAACTTAATATTATAATAAATTTAATAATAAACAATTCAAGAAGACGAGTAACGACATTGTATGAAATAATGACACTTCATTCGATATGATGATTTTGGCCTCTCGTAATTAAACACCCAATTGTTTGTGCGTTGTTTTATAATATATATATATATTTATTTTATATTATATATTAATGGAACAACATAGTGACTTTTACCCAGAAATTGTTTTCGACAGACGGATAGGTGGATACTTGGCCCGATCTTCGAACACTTTATAAATAATTGCTTAACAGATAAACTAACTACTATATAGACGTATCAGCATATGTTGTTCGAGAAGCTTGAACATGATAAATCAAATTTTTTTCTATCCCATTTTAAAATAGTCAAAATCTTAGCTTGTGAATAGAAAAAATTAAGTAGAATAAATAAATAAATTTTAAATTGGATAATTAATATCAAATTTATTAATTTTCTAATAACCTTTTACCAGTAAGTCTTTGCTCAGGAATAAAAAATAGAAAAACTATATTGAAGCTATAAAATCCAATTGTAATGCAATAATTTCTAATCAGAAGTATTTTGTGCTAAAATGTACGAAAGCTCTATCTGTGTAAAGTCTATAGTTTTGAATTTTCTGTCATTTTACAGGTTAACCACTTGCAATATTGATTATTAATCAAGTCTAGTTTTACTCTTGCCACCAATAAATAAATTAATAAAGCAAGTTAACTTTAAAATTAGGACTAATACATTGCTCATAAATTTACATTTAACTCTCCAATTTTTTAAAAGGGGACATATCTATTTTAAAAAAAATTACATAACAGAAAATAAAACATTTCATGATCATTTAAATAGAGGATGAAATATTTATTAATTGGTGGTTTAAATATTTAAATAGAGGATAAAAATTACATAAAATGGTACAAATAAAAGATATTATTTCTCCTTGAGTAATGTGGCCAGTGTTGGTGACTGGCAATACTATAGCTTACCCAAACAATGGTATAACGTCTGAAGGGGAAATAGATACATCATATAATACAACCAGATTCACATACAAACACAACACCACTTGATATGTTTATCAACATGACGCAATATGTAGGAAAAGAAGAAAAAGCTAAAATATATAGAACACTATTCATATTTCTAAATTTGATAACATAAAAAAGCCCTTTAAATGTGAAAAACCCCAATCTTAATAACCTTTACACTTCCAACTAAATTTGTCTAAAACCTAATTTAGCAAGTCTTTCTCCTGTAGTATTTAACTCAATTTCCAATTTAATTTTGATATTAGTCTAGCTCATCAACCATTTCTAGAATATGTATATTTGATTTTAAAAAGTCATTAAGTGCTTAAGAAGTTCCAAAACCACCTCTTTGCACAACAAGAAATTTTTAGGTCTACCTGCTTAAAGAATATAACTCCCTTTTTTATTGTGACACTAAACAATTAGGAAATCTTTGTAGAATTTTTTTTGCAAATTGTTTGGTTACGGAATATACCATAAAAAAAATATTTTTTGAGATGCATTTTAAAGGGAAATTTTTAAGTAGAGGTGAACCTTAATGAGTTAGGGTTGTGGATCTTTTTAAAATCTTTTTGTAAAAATATGTCTAAGGTGAAATTGATTAGGGAAGAAGAGGTTTATCGAAGGGTAGAAAAATTTTTTGAAATAGGTAGTTAAGTTTTAAAGATATGGGCATGTATTGTAATGTTTTTATTCTTACTCAATTCCAAGGTTAAAGTAGTATGTATATCCTATAAACGTTTAAGTATTAAACGCTTTACTTGAACCAATTTATATCCCCCTTTAACGAATAAGTGAGTTCTTAAGACTTAATCTAATTGGTAGTCAAGGGTTTTAAAAGCGATTCGTTGTGTTACCCTTAAGCTAGCCCTATTTTCATTCTTATTTAAAAAATATTAGAAAAATTTTGTATTATTTGAATCTAAAATGGGAGTTCAATCTCTTGTATTATTTATAAATTTTCTTTGATGCACTTATTTTTGGTTTAAATAAGGTTAGTATAAGTGATGATGATTGCTATTAGTAAAAGGTTTTTGTATTTTGTCTCTCAAAAATTAGCCCCCAAAAAAAACCCTTTATAGAGAAGTTTCAAGGGAAAAACAATCAAAATACTATTTTCTCCCATTTAAAAAAAAATAATAGAAAAAAAATAAATGGATTATAATGAACAAAAAATAAAAGGGCTTGACATAAAATCCATTATAATAATCATTCCTTTTTGTTTGATGTGTTTTAAGCATATGAATTATAGGATAAGTAAAAGATAATACAAATATACGTCTTGCGAAAAATGCATGAAAGATTTCTATAAGTTATAAGGTTTAAAAGGTGGGGTTTTAGCTGATATTATCACATTGGTGTTGTGTGAGTCTCACATTTTACATAATACTTAAAGTAGTGAAGCACAGATGATTCTTATAAAGAGGACTTAGAGGAAAGTGGTTGAGAAGAGAAATAGGAATTTTTGGTGGCTCATATATACTTATGATAAGTGGGGAAGCTATTGAGAATTCTCACTATTTTATTAGATAATGATTTGTTCTTTGTTTCAGTTTATTTGATCTTTGAAAGTAGAGATTTTGTGACCTTACAATGTTTCTCTAGTTGCTTAGGCTTTTGAAGTCTTAAAGTTGATGGCATGAATGAGTATTTATGGTTCAACATTCGAATGCATTCGATAGATCATCTGTAATGAATAATGAATGAGATTAAGCTCACTCATTTGAAGTTATCCTCAATGAGTTCACCATGGCCCTAGAAACTAACAATTAGCCTTATTGCCTTATTAAGTATATGAGCATACTTAAGAGATGTTGAGAGCCAATAGACTGGTTTAGTAATTTTTGTTTCAAACTTACCAAGTCTAATCCCCTTAAGTTATCCTCATTATAGACTAGACTCCTTAAACTTATTATTACACCTCGAAGTCATAGAGTCATAACAGTCCCGGCTATATAAACCATTCTCTAATAGTAACTGCTTTACAGTATCTACCATAAATATAATTTACACAAGGCGTCAACGATTTCTCGCTTTGAAGTAAACAATTCATTAAATGTTTAATTATAATTATGGTAAATTTCACAAATTTTGAATAAACTTATTTAATTATGTGTAAAGTCCACAAAACCTCTCAAGAAAATTCTACATATATACAACAGTTCACTAATTTACATAATAATTATCAGTCTTTCATCCTCAAATTACGAAGGACATTCTCGTTACACATCACTACTAAGTAAATTGATCCTCACACCCCTGGTTTCAAAAGAAACTAACCTTTGGATAATTGTAAGGTGGCATAATACTTGAAGTATTCAAAGATCAGGACCTGTAAAAAGGATCTATTAGGGGGTATGAGCTACTATAGCTTAGTAATTTGAATTAGAGACTCATGAGAGTATACAAACACAAACAAGCAATTATTTTAATGCAATGCAACAATTAAGCGTTATCGCACAACGTAGTCCGGTTCGTTGCGAAATCAGATAAATTTCACTTGCTATAATTCGGGTTGAGGAGTTTTCATGTTATGCAACAGCGCACAACCAAACCTAAGCTTATGCAATGGAGACTCGCTCCTTCCATGACTACCTTTGAGTCATTGACTTCACCCTTGCCGCGACCTCCTCTCCTGTCACTTAGTTCGACTAAGGATAAAGAGGGCTTTTTTACAATCTGGCTATCTCTTTCGAAGGGTTATTTTGGTTAGAGAACCCTAGATCCAAAAGAGTTGTAATGCTAAATTTTTGGTTAAGAGTCGAAAAAGATTAAATTTTTTTTAAAGGGTATTCAAAAAATTTTTCACCAATTCAATAAACAAAAAAATTAAATCACATTAAAATTTCAAAAGTATCGTACATCAACCCATGCGTAAATTAGTCAATCAAACCATTTACAATTTTAAATTTAAAACCAAAAAATAGTACTTTTAATTTTGTAAGTAAAAAACCCAACTTTTGGAGTTTCTCATTTTGCTAATCACAATTACAAACGTTGTCTCTGGATACCCTATTAAAAAATAGGTTTTTTTAGTTTTGATTTTAATGATTCATATTTGAAGTTATGATTTGTTTATTTTTTTTGTATAACTATTATTTACAATAATTCATTTTACCTATTTGGGGTTGGGTTTCTAGTTTTGATTCTAAAATTTTAATATGCTTAAATCCTAAATGAAATTTAATTACATTAAAACTTGAGTATTTAATATCATTTTGGTCTTAATTTAGATTTTAAACTATTCGATAACGTTAATCTTAATTGGGGTACCGGATTTTTTTCAGATGTGAGAAAATCTTACAATTTTTTAACAATTTTTAAAAAAAAATTTTTTTTTAGTTTTTTTATATTTTGATTTCTTTAAATATATATTTAATTAAATTTAATTTTTTTTATATTCCTAATTTTTTATAATTAACACATAATTCCTTCTTTCTTCATTAAAACTCCAAAGGGTTTGGATTAGATTTCCACATTGAAAATTTAAAATTCCTAAAATCTAATTACTATCTAATTCAGTAATTTGTATTAATCACCTAATTAAAGCAAAATTACCCCAATTTTTCCCCATTTTAAGGCTAAAAAAATTAAATTAAAATTTTAAAAATTAATTTTTTTTTAAAAAAGGCTTCATAACATTGTTTTTATCCCTTAAAACTTTTTTAGAAAAGTTTTGATTTAAAAAAATTTTAGCCATTTATTTTAATTTTAAACATGCTCGGTTTGCTTAATTGTTAAGAATCTTATTTTCAGAATGATTAACTAAATCACTATTTTTCCCCAAATTACATATAATAAAAAATCAGAATAATGTTTCTAATTTTATGGGAAAAAAAATAATTTTGAAAATTTTACAAAATCAGAGTAAAATTGAGACCCCCAGTGGGTCTGGAGGGGGGTGGTGGTGGGGGCTCAATCCCGATGGTGGTGGTGTGTGGGTTTGGTCATACCCCAACTGTACATTTTCCTTTTCTTTTTTTTTTTTTAGTTTTTTCTCTTGAATTTCGAAGCCCCTATTTTTTTCTAATTTCCCAACTATCCAAAGGAGTTCTCTGAATTTTTTTTCCCATTTTAGAAATTTTTGGTAATTAATATGTATTATATTGAAGCAATACTCAATTCCCCTTGATTTTTGGCTTTTATGTTGTTTAATTTAATTGATAATTTTTATTTTTTCAACTCCTAATTTTATTACGACTAGATTTCATCTTTCCCCTATCCTATGATTTTTTTCTCAATTAATTAATAATTTTCTTTAATTATTTACTAAGTTTTAGTAAAATTTAAGTAATTTGGGTGTATTTTTCCCTTCACGTAAATATACGTGAGTACATGTGAACATTTCTAATTATTATTTGGTCATTCTATGATTTTTAGTTATACATATAATCTATCTCTAATAATTTATCAGTTATTAGATTATATTTTTTCCCTTTTCGATAATTAACGATTATTATATTAAAATTGAAAATTTTTTAATCTCCTATTTTATTACTTATTTTCTTAAATTCAAGTTTACGGAGTCGTTTTTACTAATTTTTCTATTAATAGTCTTAATTTGGGTTTAATTGAATTTTTTAAAACCCGATCGTTTTAAAACCTTGTATTCTAATTTTCAATCATAAGTTACTTAGCTTAACTTTAGGGCTTACATTTATTACTTAACCAAAAAAATTAAGCTAAAAAAAATAGTAAAATAATAATAGATTAATAGTAGTAGGTTTAGTCGATATAAGTTTTTAGCCCTATACATAAGGAAACGCAAGTGCCTTCTTATGTCTACTTCGGATTTAGCAGCTTTGTTACATGAAGGGATTCATTGCAATTTCAAAAAAGCTTGTTGGGGACTATCATATGAACTTTGGCTTCATGTGCATATTTCTAAGGGTAAGCAATTTATATTAATTGGTTTGGGTTTTATATTGAACCTCTATAGGTTTTAGATGACAATTTCAACTTTGCATTTGAAAACCTAATTTTATGACTCAATTTGTTTTTTAAATATGTTTTATATCATGGCTTTCACTTGTTTATAATTAAAAAGGTCTAAAATAAAATCTATCATAGTACCAAGTTTATAAAAAAAATGCAAGAAAGCTTATGAAATTAAGTCTATAAGAAAAATTACTCTAACTCTTAAAACCCAAAAAACTATAATATGACAAAAGTTATAATCAAGGTAAAGTCTAATTAAATATAAACAGTAAATTATTTTTTTGCTCATCATATTCTTACACTACAATGAGACTTTGCTTGTTTGGGTATCAATGCTAATTCTTCATTATTTAAATTCTTCAAGAGAAAATATCAGGAATCTACATACAGATTGGGAAAAAAAATTATTGATATAAATAAAAATTAAAAAAAATTGAAAAAATTAGTGAAAATATATTTTCTTTAGTAACTTTATCATCAAAGCCCAACAAATATATTAAAGAATCTTTGTAACCAAAATTTATGTTAATTATCCAAATCCATTATGTATATTAAGCAAAAGTAAATTTTTAAGCATAAGATATATTTGCCATTTGAAACAAGGGAAAATATAAATAATCCCTAAAAAAATTAAAAAAAAAAACTTTAACCTAGGTATAGGATCATCTTTAAACTATAAAATTATTGCAAATTGCTTACTTAAACTTTGATAAATAGGTAAATAACTATCATTCATTGCAAATGACTTGCTTAAACTTTGACATTGCTGTAGAAACATTCCATGAATTTATCAAAAATATTTTAAGGCTCGGGAAACTTTAATCATGATATGATTTTGTTAATTGAAAATGGAGATATCATTTATATTACTAAGTTTAGGGGTTAATTTATAACATTTAAAATTTAAATGCACCTAAATCAAAATTTAAGAGGATTATTATAATTTTATCTTAAAAAATTAAAATTCTATAAAGGAGGGGAAACTAATGTTAGGTGTAAATTATTAAACGAACTTGTATAATATAATAGAAAGATGGACGAATGTTTTGATATTGATATTATTGACATATAATAGATCTCAAAAAGGAATTTTGGTATCATATTAAAGAGGGAATCATAAATGAAACTCCTAACTTAGGAAAATAAATCATCATACAAGATAAGGCCATGAGTTTTGTAAGTACATTCTCAAATATCCCCTCAAGTAGCATTTGTAAAATTATAAAATTGAAAAAGACATAAGATGATTCAAGCAATTTTAACATAAGAGCCCCCCAAAATTAAAAGTAAGAATTACGCTTAGAATTAAAAAAAATTGAATGGGTTAACCAAACCTATAAACGATTAGATACAAAAACCCCATATTTGATCACATTTTATAAACGAGTTTAATTTGGGTTTTGGTCCATTTATTAGCGATGTCAGTTTTCGGAATACAAACCAATTTCAATCGTGTCAAAATTTTTTTCTATCTTATGAGATGAAATACCAAATTGTCAATCTTAATATTTTCCTATGCTTTTCTTTTTTAAAGTATAAGTTATAATTCAAAATATAATATCGTGTGTAATATATAATCGCGATAATTTATTAAAATTCTCGGGAACAGTACAAATTTATGTTTTGACTTTCGTTTGTTTTTTTGCCAAATAATATTTTTGAACTTTTAAAAGAGAGAAAATTTGCTTGACGTTACCTGCGTAAAGAATAAATATATTTATAGTTGTTGTCCCCCGGTTAAAGACTTGTCAAATATTGGGTGGCAAAATAATATATGGAATTCCAAGTTATTGCGTGGAAGAGAAAGATTTGTATGTTTTAAGCATGATTTACGTGCCAATCTCTAACTCTTACTATTTTTTGACTTATACAAAAAATTTGATAGTTGTATGACTAAAATACTATGCTTTGAAAAACTTAGCTTGCCGTATCGTATAATCTCACCAACATTTTTCCACCTTTATACTAGTCAAAAATATTACTAGAAAAATTCAGACATAAACATAGGAAAAAAAAATAAAAATTGACATCGTAAAACTAAAACAAATTATTAAAAAGATTTTACATTTATATAAAATGTCAAAGTGAGTGTCTCTTTTGATAATATGAAGGTTTAGGTCGACTTGGTCCATAGTCATATCGTGGGCTTCGACTTGATAGGCGAGTGCGGTCCAAAGATGAGCCCAAACTATCTATTAAGTTGTAAACCCCTGAGTCGGAGGGAGAAAGATCGATGGGAAATTTTCCCAAATTTTAAATATGAAATCCTCTTGCTTGGGAAAATAAATAAATAAATAAAAAAAAAGGATTTCCTAAACTAGGGACTGTAGACATCATAAGAAGGAATTGCCTTATTATCGGATAGCAGCTGACACACACGGTAAAATTGAAACCGATATGAAAACCTTTTTTTTTTTTTTTTAAGCCCACAACAAATATTTTATTGCACTCGTATGGATCTGGGTTTCGGTTTTCTTATTATATGTACTTATAAAGATATATTGGAATTTATATTATTTTAATATTATCGTTTACTGTCATTCGATTGTGTATCGAGGCTTTTGCTTTTATCCAATTCAAATCAGCACACTCGAAATACAAGTTGATTGGGTAAAAAATAACTTAGGGGAACTTCATTTGTATTTGCTTTGCAATCTATATTATATATATTATATTATTATAAGGTTATTGAGAGTACTAAGGTAACTATAGAATAACTACTCCGATATCTAAATAAGTTAAAGGGTTTAAAAAGAAAGCAAAAACCTAAAAGAGAGCGTGCAAAAGTCCTACAAACTACTGTCCATGCCCTGCTCTTCTTTTATAGTAGTAGGTCAGTTTGAAATAGTAACCATTGCCTTTAAAACTTAGCACATACACTTAATTTGAACTTAAGACCACTTTTCAATTTTTAGGGACATGGCTTATGTCATGATAGCTGGTGTGTGGTATTTAGACAAAGAGTCTAATTGTTCGCATGTTAGAATTTGAATCATCTAGGGTTAAATGAGTCAAATTCGATCTATATTTCAGTTATTCGAGCTAAATGAGGTTTATCTTGATATGCTCTGGTTAGGTTGCTCTACTTAAAGGCATTTAGTTTCTAATCTTCTCAAGCTGGCTTTAAAAACCTAGTGAGACCTAAAAAAGGTGGGGAATAGTGAAAGAAAATGATATAGCCATGTAGTAGGTCGACACGATCCGTTTAGGTCGGTTTTGTCTTAAGGAAAAACTTCTATCAACATTTACCTAACTCCTCTTGAGAGTACATCAAGGTTTATACAGATGACATGGATGAACATATAAGTCTAATATCATGCAAATCAAAAAGGTAGGTTTGGGCTACAAGATAGTCCAAAAGAAAAATGGTAATTGAAGGTTGAGTAGGAGTCCTTGTGTACCGACGGTGAATATGATGCAAAATGCTTACAAAAGCTTTAGTCGCACTTGATATTATGCATAAGTGTGCTTGAAGGGAAATTGCTACTAATCTATGCTTACAATAGACTAGATAAGAGTAAACAAGAGAAAGCAAGGATACTTAGCTTACGTAAGAAAGGGATACTTGAAATTCATTATCATTCATTGTTACGGTTGTTTACAAATTATAAGTATTTATATGACCCAATTAGGTTAAGTTCTAAGTATATACAAATTACAAAAGAGGATTTCTACTAGAAAAGAATAAAGAATAAAATATAAGGGGAGAGTTGTAACTAGGCAAAAGGGATATTTGAGTACAAAAGGATAGTGCAAATGTCAGAAAAAGGGAGGATGTGTGTCAATTGTCAATTTTATGGTCCAATGATGCTATTTGTTGAGCAAGTAAAATTTTGAGCAATCAGGTTGGGGTTAGGTGTTCGATAGTTGAATGTTCCAATTGAGGAAGGATTGGTTCTAAAGATGGCCCATTGCTTAGTTGGTTTGGGTTTGGGCAGCTTAGCCTCGGTAATGTATTAAGTGGCAGTAGGAAAGTTCGATGCTTAAAAACTTTGGATTGGTGTTGTAAAGGGGTGGCTAGGCAACATATCGGTCACCTCGGGGGGTCTCCTTAATAAAAAAAGTGGAGAGTAAAATAATTCGACAGGTTGGACTGGGACATAGGATTGCTTTGAGTTTTGCTTTTTTAGATAACTTAGCGAAACCATATGGACAAGTCCTTAGACTTGGAGCGAGTGATTGATCCATGATCCCTATTATCCCTTATAGGTTGTTTGAGATTTGGGATTAAATTTGGTTCGGTTAATTGTTGCTCTTCTTTGGGGACATATGGATGGAGGTTGGCATGTTGAAGGAGTTTGAGATCCCATAATCCTTTGGTAAATTTATCCAATAAGCATTAAGATTGATCTTTTCAAAGCACTTTTTAAATGGTCTCCCGGCTCCGGGGATGACTTATTCTTCCTCAGACCTAGGAATCATTCTTTAATGAGTGGATCCAAACAAATCACTTGGTTTAAATTCCCTTGTTCTTCCACCCTTAGCTTCATCTTTTGAGCTTGGTAATAGGTTGGCTTAAATTTTTTATGACCTTCGGGTTTTATTGCTTTGATGGCCTCGAATCTTTTTATAGTTAGTTGATCTTCATTTAGCTTAAAAGGGGCATCTGGTCCAATGGAAGCTCAAGGTTAAATTCGTAGGCAGTCTCAAATGGCGACATGCTCGTGAAAACTATGGGCGATTTATTGTAGGTGAATCAATTATGAGTAGGCATAGATCCAAATTGGTCATGTTTTGACCAATAGTAACTTGGAGTAAAGTCCCATAGTTCTGTTAAAAACCCTTGATTTGCCCATCCTTGTGGATGACAGGATGTGCTGAAAAAACGTTTAGTCCCATTTTACTTCCATAGGGTCCTTTAGAAGTGGCTCATGTATTTTGGGTCTCAATTTTAAACAATAGTCCTGAGTATTCTATGAAGTTTGACAATCTCCTACAGGAAAAGAAAGAGATGCTAAAGTGTTGTTGTCTTGAGTAAAGATACAAAGTGTGCTATCTCGTTAAATCGGTTTATGACCACATGATGGAGTCTTTTCGAGACGTTTTTTAGCATCCTAACATAAAGTCCTGCTTAGCTCAGACCATGGTCTGGTTGCTATTGGCAATGGTAAATATTTTTCCCTTTTTAGCTCAGTTCTTTGCTTTCTGCAGATAGTACACCTGTCCAATATACTGGGACCTTTCCCCATCTTTAGCTAAAGAATTTAGAGAATAGTACCTCATGAGTTCGGTGCCTATAAAATGTCTAAAAAAATCCTCTATATGCACTTTGCACACTAGTAGCTCTCTCATTGAACAAATTACGATACATAATTCCTCTTCCTAAATAAGTATCTATCCTTCTTGTGATAGCCATTAAGTGTTTGGCTTTCTTCACATCTAGATGATCAGACCAAAGTGTGAAACTTTAGCATATAAAATCCTTATCATAGAGAAATAGGTAACCTTATCTATAGTTCGATCAAGAGAGAATGTCATCTCGATAGGGTATCGATCACTCATTATTCTTGTTGTTCTTGAAATTTACAATGTAGAGAATCCCTCCATAAATTTACCTACTTGGCTTGATAGGGGAAACGGCCCGCAAAATATCTCCAAGTTCAGGCGACCTAAACCTAAATTGATGCCGACTGTTAGAAACTGAAGACGACCTGTTCCAAAACGAGGCTGAGTTGATATCAGAAGGTTGAGAGGAAGAAAAGGAGACATTCGACATCAAGTTGTCATCTGTCGAAAAAGTCAAGAGACCATACAACTAAAGGGCCCCAAGGCTAAAAATAAATTGGTAAGCAAGGAGAGTTTTTGGGAAAGGGGTTTAAAAGGTTCTTTAATTTCCCTTTAAGGCCGTATGTAAAACAAGCCTATTATAGGCAATCCTAAGGAAAAAAAGATTTTAAGTGTGAGTTGATTAAGTAATTGTGCATCCCCAAAAATTTTAACCCCAAAAATCTTTGGACTAAGAAAATAGGTGTAGAGAATTTGCATGGCATGGTAATATCCTTACCATTCGTTTTGAAAACCTTCCCAAAGGTTTTAAAATTTTGTTTAAGGAGAATAGTATCTTCGACTATTCTAAAAACTAATACCACAATAAAATGCAAAAAAAATAGTAAAATTTTTTAAAAAAACCCCTTGGATTAATGTTGGCTTCTAATGGGCATTCAGCCACAAAACCCCTGAAAAAATTTTTCATAGGAAAATTTGAACCATATACTAAGGAGTTATTGGAAAGTTTTTTGTTTTTTACTCAATTATTCTTTTTTGTTTGATTTGGAAACTTTTTACACTCTAAATAGTCTTTTGCAAATTTACTAATGCCACCAAAAGGGAAATGCCCTTAAATTTGAGAATTTATGGGATTTGTTCGAGTGGAAGGGGATAAAAGTTGGTAGAAGTAAGAGCTTTACTAAGGCCCTAGCAACCCACTTAAAAAAGTGCAAGTTTAAAATCCTAGGCAAAATTTAAAAAAGACAAAACCCTTAACCTTAAAAAATTTGGCCCATAATTAAAAAAAAGAAAATATTTCATAAGTTTTTAAAAAAACCGTGTATTTGAAGAGGAGTCAGCTAAAAATCATTAGGTTGTTTTAGAAGGAACTAGATCAGAATTAGGTAAGGCTGACAATTGGTGCCCGGGGGGTTTGGGTAAGACCCCTTTGAAGCCCTACAATGTTTGGCGAGATACTTAAAGGGTTGGCCATAGTTATTGAGTTCTATGATTACGGGTACAGTCTCTCCTTTTTCCCAAGTGGATCTTTACCCTTGAGGCCTTGTTGTATGGTCTTTTGATTCTCGAAGATGACAGATTGATGTCGAAGTCTCCTTTTTTCCTCCAACCTTTGATATCAATCACCCTCGTTTTGGAACAGGTCGTTTAGTTTTCTAACGGGTCGGCATCAATTTTGGTAGTGGCCCTGAATTGGAGTTAGTTGAGGCCGATTCTATCAACCCAAAGTAGGTAGAATTTATGGGGGATTCTTTACATTGTAAAGTTCAAGAACAACAAGAAAAATGGGTGTCATCCTTCGGATGAATTCTCTTTTGATGAACTTAGAAAAGGTTACCTATTTTCTCTATTTTAAAGGATTTATTGCTAAAGATTCCACTTTGGTCTGATCTATGCAGATGTGAAGAAAGCCAAACACTTAATGGCTACACAAGAAAGGGTAATATTATTTAGGAGAGGAGTTATGTATCGTAATTTGTTTAAGAGAAGGGGACAGTGTGCCCAAAATGTAGTAGGGATTGTTTAGACATTTTAGTAGGCACCAACTCATGAGGTACTATTTTTAAAATTTTTTTAGTAAAGATGAGGAAAGGCTCCCAAATTAATTGGACAGGGTACTATTGAGAAAGGCAAAGAACTGAGCTAAGCAAAGGAAAAAATTACCCCTTTCCAATGCAACCAGACCATGGGCTGAGCTAAGCATGGACTTTATTTAGGTTGCTAAAAAAGTTGAAAGGGACTCCATCATGGGGGATAAACCCCATTTTTCGAGATGCCCCCTTTGTATCTTACTTAAGATAACAACACTTTAGCTATTCTTTTCTTTTTCCGTAGGAGATTTTCAAACTTTTAGAATATCAGGCTTTGTTTCAAATTTAGACCAAAATACGAGCCCTTCTAAAGGACCCCATGGAAGTGAAAGGGGACTAAATGTTGTTCAGCAATCTGTCATCCACGATGGGGAAAATCAAGGTTGTTAAAGAACTTGGGGGCTTTACTCCAAGTTACTATTGGTCAAAACTGACCCAAATTTTGGGTCTATGCCCCACTCAAAATTTAGTTCACCTACAATAAAATCGCCCCCTGTTCCGAGCATGTCGCCTTTGAGACTGCCTACGAATTTAACCCTTTAGCTTCCCTTGGACCGATCCCTTTTAAGCTAGATTGATGATCAATAATTTAAAAAAAAGATTCGAGGCCATCAAAGCAATAAACCAGAAGGGATAAAACATTTAAGCAAACCTATTCCAAGCCAAAAAATGAAGCTAAGGATGGAAGAAAAAGGGGTTTAAAACCAAGTGATTTTTTTGGGGTCCACTCATTAAAGAAAGATTCTAGGTTGAGGAAGAAAAAGTCATCCCCCCGGGGCGGCGACCATTTAAAGTGCTTGAAAAGATCAATTTAATGCTTTTGGATTGAATTACTAAGGATTTTGGGATCCAAACCTTCAACATTGCCCAAACCCCCACCAATGTCCCCCAAAAAAGACAACAAATAACCGAACCAAAATTTTAAACCCAAATCTCAAACAACCTATAAGGGGTAATAGGGATCAGGTCTCAGTCCATTTTAAGGCTTGTCCATATGGTTCGCTAAAATTATCTAAGAAAGCTAAACTCAAAGCATTATGTGTAAAATGTCGAATTACTTTCTCCCACTTTATTTAAAGGGACTCCGAGGTGACCGATATGTTGCCCAGCCCACCCTTACAAACCAATCCAAAATTAAGATCGAACTTTCCTACTGCCCCATTAAAAACATTACGAGGCTAAGCTGCCTAAAACCCCAAAACCCAAATAAGCATGGGCCATTTTAGAACCAATCCTTCCCCATTTTTGGGAAATAAATAGAACACCTAACCCCCAACCTGATTTGTCGATTTTCTTTTCTCAACAAATGCATCATTGGGGCAAAAAATGACAATTGACAACAAACCTCCCCTTTTTCTGACATTTGCACTATCTTTTGTACTCAAATATCCTTTTGCAAATTTTCAACTCTCCCCTTTTATTTATTTTTTATTCCTTTTTAGTAGAAATCCTTTTTGTAATTTGTATATATTAAACTTAACCTAATTGGGTATTTTAAAAACTTAATTTGTATAACGTAAAAATGAAGATAATGTTTTTAAAAAAAAAATTTCCCCTTTTACGTAGCTAAGTATCCTTTTTACTCTTTTTTACTTTATTAGTTATTTAAACATAGTTGTAGCAATTCCCCTTTAAGCAACTTATGCTAATTCAAGTGCGAAAAAAAAGCTTTGTGAAGGGATTTTTGCATCTATTACCCTCGGGCCAAGGACTCCACTCAACCTTTAATTCCATTTTCTTTTTGGGCTATTTGTAGCCCAACCTACCTTTTGATTTGGTATTAGACGTTATATGTTCTTTCCCTGTCATCTGTATCACCTTTATGTATCATCAAGGGAGTTTAGGGGAAATGGATAGAAAATTTTTCCTTAAGAAAAAACGACCCAAAAAGGGTGTGTCTGACCTTACTGGCTATATCTTTTTTTCACTATTCCCCCCCTTTTTTTTGGTCTCATAGGTGTGTAAGCCCGCTGAGAAGATTAGTTAACTAAATGCCCTTTTGTAGAGCAACCCAAACCCGAGCATATCAAAATGACCTCATTTTTCTGGAATAAGTATATAGATCTTTTGACTCAGTTTAAACCCCAGATGATTCAAATTCTAAATGCGAAAAATTGACTCTTTGTTTAAAAACCACACCCGCTTTTTGAATAGCCATGTCCTAAAAATTTTAAAGTGGTTTAAGTTCAAATTAAGTGTATGGCTAAGTTTTTAAAAGGGAATGGTTATGATTTCAAATGACCTACTACTTTTAAAAAAAGACGGGCATGGACAGTAGGTTTTGAGGGAAATTTTCAGCTCTCTTTTGGGTTTTTTCTTTCTTTTTAAACCTTTAATTATTTAGATATCGGGGAGTAGTTTACTATGTTACCCCTTTTACTTCAATAACCTTTATATAATATAATATATATATTATAGATTGCAAGCAAATCAAAAAGAAGTGTCAAGTTATTTTTTACCCAAAACTTTTATTTGAGGTTTTGTGATTTGAATTTGGTAAAGCAAAAGCCTCGATACACAATCGAATGACAGTAAAAGAAAATATTAAAAAAAATAAAAATTTCCCAAAATATCTTTATAAGTAAAAATTTTAAGAAAACCCTAAAACCCTGATCCAACGGAGTGCAATCAAAATTTGTTGTGGGGTTAAAAAAAAAAAAAAAAGGATTTCTAGTCGGTTTTCAATTTTTCCCCTGTGTGTCAGCTGATCCCATAATAAGGCAATTCCTTCTTATGGTTCTACAGGTTGGTTTAGGAAAAACCTTTTTTTTATTTATTTTTTTATTTTCCAAACAAGGGATTTATATTTTAAATTGGAAAATTTAGTCGATCTTTCTCCCTCCGACTATGGGGGTTAAATTTAAAAGATGTTTGGTTATCTTTGGACCGCACTCGCCTATTAAGTCGAAACCCCCGTATGACGTTGGACCAAGTCGACCTACCCTTTTATTTTCAAAAAAAGACACTCACTTTGACATTTTATATAAATGTATAATTTTTTAAAATTTGTTTAGTTTTACGATGCCAATTTTTTTTATTTTTCCTATGTTTATGTCTGAATTTTTTAGTAATAGTTTGTAGTATAAAGGTGGAAAAATGTTGGTGGATTAACATCGGCAAGCTAAGTTTTTCAAAGCATTTATTTTAGTCAACAAATATTAAATTCTTTGGGATAAGCATAAAAAAGTAGAGTTAGAGATTGGCACGTAAAACAGCTTAAAAAATACAAATCTTTTCTTCCGCAATAACTTGGAATTCCTATATTATTTTTCCCCCCAATATTTGGACAAGTCTTCAAAGGGGGGCAACATAGTAAATATTTTTTCTTTACGCAGGAACTCAAGCAAAATTTTTCTCTTTTAAAAATTCAAAAAAATATTATTTGGCAAAAAACAAACGAAAAATCAAAACATATTAGTACGTTCCGAGATTTTAATAAATTACGCGTGTATATATTACACACGATATTTATTGTGATTTTTACTTATACTTAAAAAGAAAAGATAGGAAAATATTAAGATTGCAATTTGGTTTTCATCTCATAAGATAGATAAAAATGACACGATTTTAAATTGGTTTTTATCGCAAAAATTGACATGTTTAAAATAAATGGGCAAAACCCCTTAAACTCGTTTTTAAAAATTTGTCAAAAATTTGGGGTTTGTATTAAAACGTTTTAGGTTTGGTTAACCATTCAATTTTTTTTAAAAACTAAGGTAAGTTTTAATTTAAATTTTGGAGGGGGGTTTATGTTAATAATTTTCTTGAAACACTTTTGTCTTTTTTTTTTTAATTTTCAAAAGCTACTTGAGGTGAATATTTGAGAATGTCTTACAAAACTCGGCCCCTTTTTTGTATGATGATTTTTTCCCAAGTTTTGGGGTTTCTTTATGATTCTCTCTTTAATATGATACCCCAAAAATTCCCTTTTGAATCTTTTTATGTCAAATATCAATATCAAAACTTCGTCTCTTTTTTATATTATACAAGTTTTGTTTAATAAGTTTAACCCCCAACATTTTGTTTCCCCATCCCTTATAGAAATTTAATTTTAAGATAAAAATTTTAAAAATCCTCTTAAATTTTGTTTGGTCAGTTTAAAAAATTTTAATGTTAAAATTAACCCCCTTAAAAATTAGTAATTTAAAAAGTATTCCCTTTTAATTAACAAAATCATATATGATTAAAATTTCAGAGCCTTAAATATATTTTGATAAAATTATGGAAGTTTCTACAGCAATGTAAAGTTTAAGAAGTCATTTGAATAAGATAGTTATTTACCCTTTTTTCAAAGTTTAAGTAAGCAATTTGCAATATTTGATGTTTAAAAAGGGTGTCCTATAAAGGTTAAGTTTTTTTTTTTTAATTTTTTTAGGGTTATTTATATTTTCCCCTTGGGTTTCAAATTGGTCAAAAATATTTATGCTTAAAATTTAATTTGTTAAAACATAATGATTTGGTAATTAACTACTTTTTGGTTACAAAAATTCTTTAAAATATTTGGGCTTTGATGTATGAAATTACAAAAAAAAAATATTTTCCTTTAAATTTTTTAAAATTTTTTTTAATTTTTTTTTATATCAAAAAATTTTTTTTAAAATTTTATGTGATTCACTGTATTTTTTTCTTTAAGAATTAATAATGAATTTTTGATTGATATCCCAAAAAGCAAAAATTCATTGTTGTGTAAGAATATGTGTAGCAAATAAATAATTTTTCTTGTTTATATTTAATTGACTTTCCTTGATTATAAATTTTGTCATTTATAGTTTGTTGCTTTTAAGGTTTGGTAATTTTTTTTTATGACTTTAATTTATAAGCTTTCTTCATTTTTTTATAAAATTTGGTACTTATATGATTTTATTTTAACCTTTTCAATTTAAAAAACAAATGAAAGCCTGATATAAAACATATTTAATAAACAAAATTTAGTCTATATTTTGGTTTTCAAAAAGCAAAGTTGAAATTTTCATCTTAAACCTTTTAGGGTTCAAATATGAAACTCAACCAATTAATATAAATTGTTATCCTTAGAAAAAAAGCACATGAAGCCAAAAAATTCATAGAAGTCCCCAAAAAGCATTTTTGAAATTGAATGAAACTTCATGTAACAAAGTGCTAAATCCGAAGGTAGACTAAGAAGGGGACTTGGGTTTCCCCTTTTGTTAGGGCTAAAAACTTTATCGACTAAACCTACTATATTAAATCTTTTTTTTTTACTTTATTTTTAGCTTAATTTTTTTGGTTAAGTAATAAATGTAGCCCTAAAGTTAAGCTAAAATAAATGATGATTGAAAAATTTGGGAAAACAAGGTTTAAACGACGGTTTAAAAGATTAATTAACCCAAAATTTGAACTATTAATAGAAAAATTAGTAAAAAGATCCCTTTAAATTTAATTTAAGAAAAATAAGTAATAAAATAGGAGATTAAAAAATTTTTAAATTTTAAATATATAATCGTTTTAAATTATCGAAAAGGCAAAAAAAATAATCAATAACTGATAAATTTTTTAGAGATGATTTTATGTATACTAAAAAAACATAGAATGACCCAAAAAATAATTGAAATGTTCACATGTATCTAGTATATTTCGTGTAGGTAAAAATAATAAATTATTAAATTGACTAAAAAAATTTTTAAATAATTAAGAAAATTTTTTTAATTAATTGAGAAAAAAAAAATAGGGATAGGAAAAGTGAAATTAGTGTAAAAAGTTAGGAGTTGAAAAAAAAAATTATTAATTAAAATTAAAAAAAATAAAACCAAAATCAAGGGAAAAAGAGATGTCATGTCTAATTTAATACAATTAATTACCAAAAACTTCTATAAATAGGAAAAAAGTTCAGAGAATCCTTTGGATGTAGGAATTAGAGAAAAAAAAGAGAGCTTCGAAAAAATTTAAAAGAAAAACTAGAGAAAAAAAAAAAAGAAAAGGAAAATGTAAGTTTTGGGCTAGTGAGCCAAACCCCCAACCACCACCATTGGGATTGAGCCAAACCCCCCACCCCCCTCAGGGCCCCTGGGTGAGTCTCTAAATTTTTTCTTGATTTTGTATAATTTCTTAAAATTTGTTATTTTTCCCATAAAAATTTTGAAATTATTATTCTGGGTTTTATTATATGAGATTTAGGGAAAAATAGTGATTTGTTTAACATGTCTGAAAAATTAGAGTTCTTAACAAATTAAGCAAAAACCGGATGATTAAAAATTTGAAAATAAAAAAGGCTTAGGAATGTAGTTTGAAACTCAAAACTTTTTATACAATGCTTAAGGGATATAAAACAAGTTATGAAGCCATTTTTTAAAAAAAAATTAATTTTTTAAAATTTTAAGTTAATTTTTGCCTTAAAATGATGGAAAAAAGGGTAAAATTTTTCGTTTAAATTTGGTGTTAGGATACTATTAGAATTAGATAGTAATTAGATGTTTAGGGAAAGTTAATTTCTATGTGGAAAAATTAATCCTAACCTTTGGAGTTTAAATGTAAGTAATGAAAAGGAAATTTTGTGTTAATTTAGAAAATTAGGAATATTATAAAAATTAAGTTTAATTAAATAATATAATAAAAGAAACAAAATATAATTAACTAAAATAAAAATTTAATTTTAAAAAAATTGTATAAAAAATTGTAGATTTTTTCCTCTGAATAAATCCGGTACCCCCAAAAAGATTATGTGTATCGAATAGTTTTTAAAATACTAAATTAAGACCCCAAAATGTATTAGAATCCAAGCTTAAGTAATTTTAAATTTTATATTAGGATTCAAGCATATTAAAATTTTAGAATCAAAAAAACGAACCCAACCCCCAAATAGGGTAAATGAATTTTTAGTAAATAATAGTTATAATGGGAAAAAAAAGCTAAATATAATTCAAAATGATCATTAAAGTAAAGAACTAAAAAAGACCTATTTTTATTATAGGAATAAAAAGACGAATCGGTTTTTTAATTGAGTGATTTGGAAAATGAGAAACTCCCAAATAAGTTGGGTTATTCTTTTATATTTGAGTATAATTTTATGGTATTTTAGACTTAAGATTGTTATGGTTGTGATTGTAAGTAATTTAGCATGTGGTTGATGTATTGAAAAGTGTTGAAAAATTTTTAATTTGATTAATTTTGTGATTGATTGAATTGGTGTGAAATTGTTTGAATACCCTTAAAAAAAAATTTAATCTTCTTCGACTTAATAACCAAAATGTTATGCATTACAACCGTTAGGGGGTCAAGGATTCTCTAACCAAAAAATCAACCATTCGAAAAAGATAGCGAGGATTGTAAAATTCCCTTCTTTTTCCCTTTGTCGAAAATGACAGGAGAAAGGAGGTGCGGCAAAGGGGGAAGTCAATGACTCAAAAGGTAGTCATGGAAGGAGCGAGTTCCCCTTGCATAAGCTTAGGTTTGGTTGTGGCCTGTTGATAAAAATGAAAACTCCCCAACCCCAATTATGCAAGTGAAATTTATTGATTTGCAACAACCGGACTACGTTGTGCGAAACGCTTAATTGTTGCATTGCATTAAAATATTGCTTGTTTGTGTTTGTATCTCTCATGAGTTTTAAATTTAAATTTTAAGTATAGTAGCTCATACCCCTATGATCCTTTTAAGGTCTGATTTTGAATCTTCAAGTATTATGCCCCTTACAATTTTAAAAAGGGTTTTTTCTTTTGAAACCAGGGGTGGAGGATCAAATTTTTTAGTGTGATGTGTAACGGAATGTCCCTTTGTAAATTTTAGGTGAAAAAATGTAATTTTATGTAAATTTGTGAATGTTGTATTTATGAGAATTTCTTTAGAGGTTTTTTGGACTTTACACTAATTTATAAGTTTATTCAAAATTTGTGAATTTTCCTAATTATAAATTTAAAATTTAATTTAATTGTTTACTTCAAAAGGGGAAATCGTTGAGCCTTTGGTAAATTTTTTTTTATGGTGATATGTAAAGCGTTACTATTAGAGAATGGTTTATATGCGGGACTGTTTGACTCTTGACTTGAGGTGTAAAAATAAAATTTAAGGAGTTAGTCTAAATGAGGAAATTAAGGGGATTAGATTGGTAAGTTTGAAACAAAAATTCAAACCCGTTATTGGTCTCAACATTCTTAAGTATGCTCATCTTAATAAGGCAATAAGGTAAATTTTTGTTCAGGGCCCGGTGAACTCTTGAGGATAACTTCAAAAAAGGGGAGCTTAATCTCTTCATTATTCTTAAGATGATCTATCGAATGCTTCGAAAGTTGAACCTTAAATACTCATTCTGCCATCAACTTTAAGACTTCAAAAGCCTAAGCAACTGAGAAACATTGTAAGGTCCCAAAAACTCTACTTTCAAAGATAAATAATGAAACAAAGAAAAAAACATTATCTAATAAAAATAGTGGAAAATTTTTTTCAAAAAGTTCCCCCCTTATCATAAATATTTAAAGAGCCCCCAAAATTCCCATTTCTCTTCTCAACACTTTCCTCTAAATCCCCTTTTAAGAAATCGTGCTTCACTCTTTTAAATTTATGTAAAATGTGAGATCACACAACACCAATGTGATAATATCAGCTAAAACCCCCCCTTTAAAACCTTTTAAAATTTTAAAAAATCTTTCATGCATTTTCTTAAACTTTTATCAAGTTTTTGGGGTCTTATTGAGACAAATAATAATGTTAAATAATATAATCTTAAATTAATATTAACCAAATAAATCATCAAAAAATTTTAAATAGAAAAGAATGAAAAACTTAGATTCAAAAAAATTATACCAAAATTAATATTAATTTAAAATTTAAGATTTAAAGTTTCATTTTAAAATTGTACATTTACTTAAAAATCTATGAGTAATTTTAAATCATTATTTAAATTGGGGTTAATTTGTAATTTTCGGATTAATACATTAACTTTTTATAGATGATGACAAGCAAAATTAACCTTGAATATAAAAAATCATCTCAATAGAATCTATTTATTTTACTTCCTTAAAATTTTTTCACATTTTAAATTTTTTGGGGTTTTTAAAAAAAAATTTAGCCTTTTATTTTTTAAAATTTAAACAAATCCCCGGGGCCAAACTTTCCTTTTTTTTCCCTTTTTAAAAAATTTTTTTTAAAAATCAAAAAAAATTTTAAAAAAAATAAATTCTTAAAATAGTTAAAATTTTAATTTTTAATTATTTTATTTAAAAAGATACAAAGTAAAATTACTATCAAAGATTGTTCAATAATTAAGTTTTGGGGGGGGGGGGGTTTTTTTTTTTTTTTTTTTTTTTTAATCTTTTAAGTAAAATAAATTTTAAAGGGGATAGCTAAAATTAAATTTTGGGGGAAATTGTTTAAAAAAGGGGAAAGTTTAAAGGGGGGGTTTTAATTTATTGGAAAAATTTTTAAATTATTTCCCCTTAACTTTTTTATTTTCTTTTTTAAATGCAATTTTTTGCTTTTTTTTTTTAAAAGGGTTTTTAAAATTAAAGTGGTTGTTGTGTTTTTTTTTGGGGGGTTTAAGAGTATTTTTCCCTTAAGTTTTTTTTTTTGGGGGCTATTGATTGTGCCCAAAACCTCCCTTAAATTTAAAATAATTTTTTTTTTTTGAAAATTTTTTAATTTTTCCCCTTTGCATTTTTAATTCTAATTTTAAATTTAAATTTATTTTAAATTATAAAGCTCATAGATTCAACAGTTCCAATTTTGAATTTTTAATAAAATTGTTTATTATTTAACCTAATGTAGTTTGGATTAATAAGGAAGCAATTTATTTTTTAAAATTCAATTCAATTTTTAATTATACTTAATTTATTATGAGTGATTTAAATGTTAATTTTAGAACATAAAAACCTCATATAAAGTTAAATGAATAATCATGTCAATGAAATAAGTTAGATAGTCTAGTTGGAATTAAAGTTATGGCTTATATTCAAGAGAATTTAATGTAAAGTCGTTAAAAAGTTAATAAAGGTTAAAAAAAATTAAAATCAATAAAATTTTGGAAAGTCAAAAATGACAATTATTAATTTAAAATCGACTTCAAACTTGATTATCAAGTAATTATTACGTTTCTAGAATACATTTTGAAACAACTATCCCAAAAATTTCTCTTCTAAGCCGACTCCGTTTCGGTGTTATTCTTTAACCACGAATAAATTGAAATTGAGCATGATTCCAAAATAAAAAAAAAATTAATGTACTTTAAAAAAATTTTGGATTAAACATTTAAAATTTATTTAATTATCCCTTTTAAATAAAATAATGTTATGACTCTTATTTTTTACAAATTTAATTTTATTAAAACAATTATTTAAAAAAAATTTTGATAATTTTAAAATAACCATACTTTAAATTGGCAATAAAAAAAGTCTAGGAAAATTTCCAAAACCCCAAATTTTTATAACCAATTTTAAGAAAATTAATGAATACTTCCATGAAAATTGAATTTAGTTTTGCTTTTCCATATGTTTAAGTTTTTTAAACTTTTAATAAAACACATTTAAAAATGTTTTCTAATTAAAATTTTAAGACAATATTTTTAATGTAGGTATTTTTTTAATAATTTAAAAATTTTAAAAAAAGTTTACAATAAGGGGATGAATTAACAGTTATATGGCAAATAATTTAAAACATTTTTATTAGACAAATAAGGGTAATTTTTTTAAAAAAATTTAAAAAAAATCATTTTTTAAATTTTCTAATTTTGCCAGCACAGGGGCACATTTTTCCCTAATGGTTAATACTTTTGTAAATTAGAAAATTGAAAAATAGAATGAAATTTTTTTTTTAATATATATTATTTTTTAAATTTTATTTGTAATATAATTCCAAAAAAAAAAATTAAATTTAGAATTATAAAAAATAAAAAAAGATATTATAATAAATTTTATAAAAAAATTTATAAAAAAATTTTTACAAAAAAAAAACCCAATATGGAAAAAAAACCCTTAAAAAATATTAATATTTAAAAAATTGATTTTGAAAAAAATTAATGTAAAAAAGATTATTTGAAAAATAAATAAAAATTGGTGATAAAATTTAATTTAAAATTGAAATTTTTAAAAAATTCAATAAATTGATTAGGATAAAACCACAACCATGTTGTTTTTGAAGGAAAAAAAAGTAAGTTCATTTGGGGAAAAAAAAATTTTTGAAATTTAATTTGAATAAAATTAAAAAAATTTTTAATATTTATCTTTTTTTATAATATTAAAAAATTTTTATTAAAGGAAAAAAACCCAAGAAGAATCAGAATATTTTTAATAAGAATTTAAGATTAAGAGCTAATAAGTAAGATTTTGTGATTAATTGTAAAAAATAAGGTTAATTTTAAATTTTAAAAAAAACTAAAAAGGAAAAAGCAAATTTATTAAATTGGTTAGCAAATAAAGGAGTTTAATTATGTTTTAAATTTAAAGCTTATTTAACCTTCTAATTTCTTTCTAAATAATTTAAACTGATATTTAAGTGTTCAATTTTTTGGCAAAAGTGTAAATTTGTTCAAAAGGTTTTGAATTTATTTTAAAAAAATTTTAACTTTTTGGAAATGAACCATAAAAGGGAAATTTTTATTTAATAGTAAAAACAATAAAAAAAATTTAATTTACCCAAAGGTAGATAATAAATATTTTAAAATTTTTTTAATATAGAATTGGCCATTGGAAACTATTTTTATTGAAAAGGATAATTTTTTAAATTTTTTTCAAAATTTTTCCAGTTTTTTAATTGTAATTTTTTTTTTGTTAAATTAAAAAATAGGCTTATTTAAATTTAATTTTTATTAAAATTTTTGGATTGAAAAGATTAGGGATATGGCAATAAATTACTGTTAAAATTTTGGGAAAATTAAAACCAAATTAATTTCCCAAAGAATAAGAAAGTAAAAGATTCAAAATTCCCTTTAAAATGATGGAAGTTTTTATTTCGAGGTAAAAAATTTAAGTAGGCCTAGAAAGAATCTTATTTAATTGTTTTTAAGGGCTTAGAGGAAAGGGGAAATTAAGGGGGAAGGGTTTCCCGCGGGCCGGGTTTGCAGATCCTAACTTTATAAAAAGAAAGGTTTTGGGATTATTTTAATTTAACCTACCGTTTGTTGCTCAAACCCTACGCTGTTAGTTTTTTTTCCCCTTAAATACACATTTTTTAAAAAGTTTTTTTTAAAAAAGATCCCCCTTTATAAAAATGATTAATTTTAAAGCCCCCCCCAAATTTTTTTTTTAAATAAAAAAAACCCAAGGTTTTTTGTGTTTTTAAGGCCTTAAGAAATTCAATGGAAATTAACTAATTTTTTATTTTTTCTTTTGGGGCCTTATTTTTTTAAACCAAATTTTAAAATTAAAAGGGTATCAAATTTAGGAGGATTCAACCTTAGAGGTACTTTCTTTTTTTAAATTTATTAATCGTTATTAATTAAGAATATTTGTAAAGTTAAAAAAAGTAATTCAATAATTATATTTAAAATTGAACTTAAATTCTTCGATTTCTATATTGTTAGATTTTAAGATTTTTCATAAAATTATTTTTTTAATTTAATTTTTACAAAAGATACTGCATGTCTAAATTAGAATCAAAATTAACGAAATATTTAAAATTAAATGAGTTAAAAGTTAAGAAATTTAGAAGTGTTGGAACAAAAAAGATTATATTAATTTTCTAAAAAGAAAAGAATGATTAAATCCAAAAAAATTAACTAAATTTTTAATGGAAAATTTAATGAACTGTCAAATATTAAAAAAAAATCAAATGAAAAAACCGGAGTTAAAAAATCAAGGGAGTGAGGGTCAAGGAATAAGATGTAAATGCATTAAGTGGGGAATTTCAGTAAGTAAATTTAATGTTTTTTTCCCTTTTTGCTTGGAATAATTTTTGTAAATTAGGATTGTTTGTAAATAATGAAAAAGTAGTAAATCCTTCAAAAACTAATTTGTTTGAAACTTGTTGATTTTAGAAAATTTTAATTTTGAGAACAGGAAAAAATTAATTAATCAGAAGGCTTTATTGAAAAGGCAGGAGTTTTTTAAAGGGAAGAAATTCTTTTTAATCAAAAATTTTAAATTTTTGAAATTTTTGAAAGTAATTGGGAAAATTAGGAAAAATTAGTATTAAATTTTAATTGTTTTAAAATTTTATTTTTTAATAATTTCACAGTTAATTTTTTTTTTTGAATAATATTTAGAAATAAAAAATCAAGATGCTTACTGAATTTATAAAATCGGAATTTATAATGCAAGGAAAAATAATTTAAAATCCAAAATAAAATTTGAAAAGTTAACATAAGTTTTAAAAAAAATTTTTTTAAATTAAAAATTATATGAATGATCCAATTAAATTATTAATAATTAAGTTCCGTTTAATCTGAAAAGTCTAAATAATTTTTTGTAATAATTTATTTAAAATTAGAGCATGAGTTAAAAATTCTGTAAATTAGAAATTTGAACATTAATAAATTAACTAGAAAATTTACAATAAAACCTTTTAACTCTTAAAAATATAATGAGTAACGAATGATAGCTTAATTTATTTATAGTTAAAGTTTACGAATAAAATTTTTATACTACCATTTGAGTAAAAATCGTATCGGAAATCAAAATCATAAAATAATTAAGGGGAAAAATTATGAAATTTGGTTGTTTTAAATGCTGATCTTTATCTTTGGTATTTAAAACATTAGCTATTGAATTTAATTTTTAATCTAATATAGAAATTGAAAGGATATAATATCTTTTTTTTTTCATCATTTTTTTAATAATAGAAACATGATTCAAAGGGTTTGCTTTTTAAAAAAAAAAAAAAAAAAACAAAAAAGTTTCACATGGCGCTTGAAATAAACCTTACTTTTTCCAAAAATATCTTTCAATTTTGGTTAACAGAATTAAATAGTATTTTTATTTTTTAAACATGTTTGCCATCTTTTTCATTCACCTAAGGATTAGCTTGGAAAATGTTTTTGAAACTAAGAAAAGGGGGATGGTTATTGATCCTATTATTGCTTGTGATTTTAATTTTTTAAAGTAATTTTAAACTATTTAAAAATTTATATAGTAATAATCCTATGGAAATGGAAATAAGAAATAATTAAATTTAAGAATTAAGGGGGAATTTAAGGTAAATTATTTAATATAAAAATTTATGAAATTTTTTTTAATTTTTTCTTTTATCATATATTTTTTATTTAGAAATTTTAATTAAAATAAAGAACGAGTTTATTTAAATTTTTAAAAACTATTATAAATTTAAAAGTGGTTTATTCAAGAATATTTTAGGGTTTATTATCAAAGTTGAAAAGTTCTATTCTTTTTTTAGATGTTAAAGATTTTAAAACAAATTGGCATAATTTAATTAATTTTAAAGGGTGATTTCAGGATGATTAATTGAAATTCTATAAATATTAGAAAAGGAATTTTACATAAAACAAAAGTTAGAAGAATTCGTTTTGTTTACATAAAAAAAAATTAGTGATATTTTTAAGAAGAATAATTAAAAAAAAAAAAATTTAATAGATGTAAGTAATATTGAAATTTTAATCAAAACAAAAATTAAAAATAAATTTTAAAAAAAAATGAAAGATCAAGTAGTGTAAGAAAGTAAAATAGGGTTATTGTTCCCTTAAGGGAAAATTTCAAAAAAATTACTATGAGAAGATGTTATAAGTTGCGTAAAGAATTTTTTAAAAAAGTAAAATTTTTAAAAATTTAAACCTTAAAATAATACCCTTATCAAAAAAGGGAAAAATTATTTTTAAAATTAAAATTATTAAAATAAATTTTACATTTACAATTTCAATTAGGAGAATTAATTTAATTTGGATTAATTGGTATCAAAGCGTTTATTTTAATTTAAAAAATTAGTTAAGAATTAAGAAAACCTTTTAGAAAATTAATTTTTTTAATTTTCCCATTTTTTACCAAACCATATTAAAAAGTTACTAAATTTTTTTTAAAAATTTAAAAAAAAAGGTTCAATTCGTATTAATTTGAGGGATGATTAATGGGAATGGGTTTTTCCAAAAATTTGATTCCTTAGTTAAG
>JAMXBC010000174.1:0-37506 GCA_024138005.1 Lumnitzera racemosa | reverse complement strand
TAGTAAGTTTTAAAAGATGATCGATAAGGAAGTATTTGGGCCTCGATAGGGGTTGTTGGAATAGAAAGATTGTTTTGCTAGTTCAAATCCTCGGCTTAGTAGGGGGTTTAAAAGGTTGGTACCCTGTTCCCCATCAAATTTCATGCTCATTTTAAAAATTTTAAAACTTTTACCAGTTAAAGTACACTCGAAAACGATAAAATTGACTATAAGTCAAAAAAATCGAATCTAAAACAAAAAGTTATTGCGTTTGAATTTTTAAGTAAAATTTGGGGAAAAAAAAAATACAAAACTAAGTTTAAAAAATTAAACTTAAAAGTTTTAGCTTAGCCTTCAAAATTTTTTTTTAAATTTTTAATATCTTTTTTTTCAATGTCTAGGGGACCCAATTGTTGGAGAAAAACCTCCCCTTAAATTTTACGGCTGCTTTATGGTTGAGTGGGTGATTTTAATAACTTCATGCTTTTTTTTTTTTTAAAATGTGATGCATTAAATTTATATAATGAACTTAAATGTTTTTGAATAGGAAATGAATGTGTACTGTATTATGAATGAATTCCCATGATTGCTAATGAGTAATAATGGAAATTGTTATGTTTAGTATGCATGGATTGTATGAAATGAAATTGCTCGTCATATGGAAATTGAATAAAATTTAAAGCTTCGAAAAGAAATTAAGAGTCATCCCATTTCTTATAATTGCATTTAAAACTTACTAAAAGCCACCTTATGGGAAGATGGGAAGGGGCTCATAGGAACAGGGTCTTTGCTAGGATTGACAAATGTGCCATTTATTATTGAGTTCAAACCCTGAGCTCTCGGGTTATAGGTCCCAAGGGATGTTTATGTTTGCAAAGGGCCATATCTTGAAACTTTGCTTAGGGGTGCGTTTGGGGATTGCAGAGGCTACCACATCGCTAGCTTGGGAATTTTGACTTAAAGTTTGGTTTTAAAAAGAGAAGTGATTTTCTATATGAAAAGTAAAGTTGTTTATATTAGTATAAGTTTAGTTGTTTTTAAGCATTAAAAAAAAAAAAAAAACTGGGTGCTAAAACCCCAATTTAATGGCTTGTGTTTTTTAATCATCTCAAATCCCAACTCAGGGGACTAATTTTGATTTGAGCAGTTTTTAAGTCACTGCATGTATTGTTTACTATTCTAAGTATTCATGCATTCAAAAAATCCACCATTGATTTTGACTTTCCTCTCTCTCTTTCGTTTGAGCTGGGATTAAAAAAAACTCTCCAGCCCCTTTAAGCTTCATGCACAAAAACCCCCTTTGCCCAATTATTCCTGGACGACCCCTCTCTTGATTCATCTTATCTTTTCCACCACAACAGCAATGTTCCCCCTAATTTAGCCAAATTACCAGCGGTTTTGACATGCAATTTCCTCTTCCACGTCTTTGTAAATCGATTGCTGTAAGCAAACCAAACCCTATGTTACGCCCCTCTCTTCTGATTATCTCACCATAACTAGATGTGTGGTAAGCCCTTACCATTGATCTCCATGTAATACATATGCATGCCCCACCACATCAAAAAAAAACCAACACAAAACCCTATTCCCTAGTTTCTTAACAGCACCAAACTACACCACAATACATCCTTTTGCAAACATGCATTATTTAAATTTTCACACCAATTTAAGTGAGCTAAAATCCCCACTTTTCATGTCATCCCCCCCTGCCCAAGGTAACACTACCTTAGGCCATGATATTAGGAAAACCCCCTAATCTCCAAATAAAAAAAATTGTGAAAAAAGTGGCCTTTTTGCCCCGATGTTTGGCCCTTGAACCACGGGATTGGATTGTAGAACCCCTTTTTCCTCTCCCCCTTGCATGGCAACGCCATGGTAGGTCAAAAACCCGAGTTCGACCTAAAACCTGAGTCAATTTAAAAAATTGTATCTAATGTAGATTAACTTATCCCCTTGCTTACAATTGTACCCTTTAAATAAAACCAAGTGTCAAGCCTGATTTTTTCGATTTCTTTTTTTAAAAAAAATTAATTTCTCTTTTCTTATTAATATAAACTCTAACTCTTTTAATATTAATCCTCGATAAAAGAAATCGAAGAAATTTTAGCTTTTTATTAAAAAAAAATTTTTTGAGTCGTTCCCCGATGAAGTGGGAAAAAAAAAAGAAATGAAACCCAAATTTGGATGGTTTGGGTTTATGATTTAGCTACCGATCTTTAATTTCTTTTCTAATAAAGAATCAAAAGGGTTCGAATTCGGGGGCTAACCTATTAAACCCTAACGGGTACCTTATTTATTTACCGAAATTAAGATTTTTTTTTTTTAATTTTAATTTTAAAAAAATAAAAAAAAAAAAAAATAAAAAAAAAAAGAACAAAGTTTTACTTTTTTTCGTCGTCCCGAAGGTCCCTACGTACCCGCTGCGGGATTGACGATCGTAGTTTTTTCAAAAAATTTCAAGTGGGTTGGTTCTTTTTATAAAAAATGATTGATTAAATTTGGTTTTTTTTTAAACCTTTTTTATTTTTTTTAAAGAAAAATCCCTTAAGCCTAATTTTTATTCCTTTAAAAAAAAAAAACAAAAAACCTTTTTTTTGAAAAGGCCAAATTAAAATTTTTTTTTAAAAAATAACTAAGTGATAATTTTTTTTTTTTCAAGAAAAACTTTAAGTTTTTATAAAAATTACAATGTTCTACATGATGAAATTTTTTATATAAAAAGAGCTTAAAAGAAAAAAAGGGAAAAAGAAAGAAAGAAAGAAAAAAGAAAAAAAAATTCTAATCATAGAAAAGATATCAAAAAAAAAATTATAGAAAAGATGTTAAACTAAAAAAAAAAATTTTTAAAACCCATAGGAAAAAAAAATCTAAATCATAGAAAAGATGTTTGAATTTAGAAAATAGTCTAAACCATAAAAAAATGTTCAATAAAAAAGATTTCAAATCACGAAAAGAACTAAATTACGGAAAAAAATTTTAAATTTGGGGTAAAAAAAATCAAAATAGGGAAAAAGATGTTAACCAAGAAAAAAAGTAATTAAAGATTTTTTTTTTTTTTAACCATCAAAATGATTTTTTTTATTTAGAAAAACCAACATGCCTAATGTAATTTTCTAAATTAATAAATTGCAAAAAAAAAAGATTTCGTAAAATATGGGTTTTAAAAAAAATATCATTTTGAAAACAAAAATCAAAAAAAAATAATAAAAAATAAATAAACAAAACAAAATTTAAAACTTATGTTCCTAGACATAATGTTGTAACTAATTACTAAAAATTTAAAAGCGTGAAAAAAAATAAAATAAAATTAGTATAAGTCTTAAAAAATAGCTATGATATACAAAGTGAGATAAAAAAAAATTTAAAATAAAAGAACCTATAGAAATAATTAAAATCACTATTACTACCTGAAAGGCAAAGCAAAAAAGTAATAAAAGGGAAATAAATTGGACCCCCAGCCCTATTATACGCATAAATATGAAATGGTTGGGGAGTGGGTTCGAGCGTTTTTTTTTAAAAAATGTGAAATTTTGTTTTGTTGTTTTTTTTTTTTTTTTTATAGAAAGGGCCCTAATTTTTAAAATGTTTTTTTTATAAAAAAAATTTTTGCTCTAATAATCTTTTTTTTAAAAAGAGTCTTTTTTTAAAATTTTTTTTTAAAGAAAAAAACTTTCTATGTGAAAAATCTTACATAAAAACCATCCAAAAATATGACTAATTCAACTTTTAAAAAAAAATCACTTAAATACTCTGCTTTTTTATAAACTACTGGATTCGAACTTGTAATTTTAAACTTAATTCCCCAAAAATACTCCACTATTATCGTTAAACTGCTAGCTGTCCCTTTAAAATATTTTCAATTAAATTATTTTAAAAAACATTTGAACCCCTAAAAAAAAATTTTTTAAAACTAAATAAAATAAAACATAAAATTTTTAACAAAATTTAAAACAAAAAACTAATCACTAAAATTAATTTTCCTATAAAAATTTCTTCCAAAAATTTCTATGAAATTTTTAAAAATTTTTACTTTCTTTTTTTTTTTGGTATTTTCATTTTTTTTTAATTTTTTTTTTTTAAATTTAATTTTTTTTATTTTTTTAAATTTAAAGGGCCCTTTTTGTAAAAATAAAAAAAGATTACGGGGTAAAAAATTAGGTGTCTACAAAAGTAACGATGATCGAATTTAGTATACAAGTTTAAAGTGATGGGTTTTTAAAAAAAATCGTTTTGAAACCAAAATTAAAAATTAAAACAAAAATATTAGTAAAAGGCCCCCGAAATTTAAAAATTTATGAAAAAAAATTTAAAAAATAAGAAAATATAAAATTTTTAAATTTTAAAGTGTATTATTATTATTTATAAAAGTGTGTACATATATTTCAAAAACTAAAAAATCACTAGGATAGATTTAGTTACTAAAAATCTATAAAAACCCAAAAATTTTTAGAAGTGTTTTTTAGTCCCCTAATATATTTATGTGTAGGTAAAAATAGTGAAATTACCAAAATTACTTAAATTTGTAAAAAATTTGCTAAATAATTAAGAAAATTATAAAAAATTTAAAAAAAATATCAAAAAAAAATCAAAAAGATTGGGAATGTTTTTTAAAGGAGAGAGAAGAAAAAATTTTGACCAATTAAATTAAAACACATAAAAAGCAAAAATAAAAGAGATATGAGCCTTATTTTTCCCTAATTAATGAAAAAACAATTCCTTTTGACCCTTAAATAGTAAGAAATTTTTTTGAGTTTTTGAAATTGGGAGTAAAAAAAATTGAGGGAATAAAATTAAAGGGGGAAAAATTAGGGTTTTAGTTTTTTTCAAAATTTTAACATTGGGTTGAAGCAAAAAAAAACACCCCCCCCCCCCCCCCCCCCCCAAACCCCCCCCCCCACCCAAAAAAACAAAAGTGCGACTAAGGAGTCTCAAATTTTTCCGATTTGAAAAATTCCTTAAAATTTTTAAATTTATGTTAAAAAATTATAAAAAAATTTTATTATTATATGTTTTATTAGATGTAGATTTGGGAAAAAAATAATGATTAAGTGTAAATATTTTGTAAATATGGGGTTTTTTAAAAAATTGGGAAAAAATCAAACATTTTTAAAATTTAAAATAAATATGCTTAGGAGTGTAGTTTAAAACTAATTTTTTTTTCTGTAGAATACCTAATTTTAGAAATTTATGAAGCCATTTTTTTTGAATTAATTTTGAATTTTTTTATAATTTTTTATTTTTAAAATGATGGGGAAAAATAGGAAATTTTTTGGCTTAATTAAGTGATAAATTATTTTTTAAAAGGTAATTAGATTTTAAGGATGTTAATTTTTGTGTGGAAACCTAATCCTAACTTTTGAATGTTTTTGTAATTAATATGGAAATTATTGGAAATGAGGAAATTTGTATATATGAAGTTGGGATTTTAAAAAAATTGAAATAATGGGTTAAAAATTGGAAAAAAAAATTAAAAATATCGTAAAAAATAATTTATTACAAAAATTAAGTTTGGGTAATTAGAAAAAAAATGTAAGATTTTCTCATTTTAGAAGTAAACCCGAACCCAAAATTAGGTTTAAATGTACTGTTAGGTTGAAATAAAAAATTAAGACCTAATGTAAATTTTAAAATACTCGGTTAATGTGATTAATTTCACATTAGGATTCTAGTGTATTTAGGATTCTAGTGTATTTGGATTCCTTGCATTTGAATTAAATTTTAAAAACCTAAAGGGAATAAAATTTGGGAAAAAACCCAAACCCTCAAACAAATGTAAGATAAAATCGTTAATAAATAATGGGTATTTTTGGGGGAAGTGATTTAAAATTTAAAACTTAAAATATGTATTTCAAAGTTAAAACTAAAAAGAGTATTTTTTTTTATTATGGACATACGGAGTAAATTAAAATTGGGACAATAAGTTGAGCGAGTTAGGTTTCCCAAAGAAAATTGGGTTATTACTTCACTAATTAGGTATATTTTAGGGTATTCGGAGAATTAGGATTGGTATTTTGTTTGTAAGGTTTTTATGAGTATTGTGTATCTGACTTTGTTTGAAATTTGTGTTTGATTGACTGTTTTGATTGTAAGTAGTTTTATGCATGTACTTGATGATGTTTATGTTGGTTTGGTGGGGAATTATCTGAATATCCTAAATTGAACCTAATCCTAATTTTGATTTAATCCCCTAAATTATCGCACTGCAACCCTTGGGGGATCATTGGGATTCTCCAACTAAAATCCCGATCTTAAAAAAAGATCGCGCTGGATAGAAATTTGGTCTTTTTTCCCCTTAGTGAAAAAGGAAAGAGAGGAGGACGCGATAAGGATGAGGGCATTGGTTGAAAGATAGTTTTAGGAGGATGGTGTCTACATTGTAAAAACCTAGGTTTAGTTGAAAATTTGCATAAATAAAAAACCCCTAAACTAGTTTTAGGTAGGTAAAAATTATTTGTTCCCACAATGGACCGGCTATTTTTGTGATGACATTTGCTTTTTGATTGTATGAAAAAAATTTTCTTGATAATTTTGTTTGTGTTTGTTACTCTTTAAGTCCCCAATAAAATTTCTGAGTTGTAGTTGCTTCCGTTGGATATTTTTGGGTTGGTCCTAACTTTTGATTACTTGAAAAATATATCGCTCACAACTATTGAAGGTTGTTCTTTTTTAAAACCCTAGGGGTATGAGGATCATTTTCTAATAGTTAATTTATATCTAGAGTTTAAATAGTTTTTTTGTTAAAAGACTGATATTCAATAGAAAAACCAGTGTTGTTATGTATGTGTAAAATCACTTGAGAATTTTCGTAATGTACATGTAATTTATAAATATTAATATATTATATATGGACTTAATTTTTAATACTTTCTGTAACTTTAGTTAAATTTTAAATTGAACTATTTATTTAAAACAAAAAGTAGTCGTGTCTTGGTAGTCATATTATGATAGGAAATGAAAAAACCCAGTTATTATCGTAGAATGGTTTAGATGGAAAGATTTTGGACTCTAAAACTTCAAGGCGTAACGTAGTTGGTCTGGCCTTATCTTTGTTTGTTTTTTTTATTTTTTTTATTTTCATTAAATCCTTTGTAATTGTAACAAAAAAAAAAAAGAGAAGGAAGGGGGAAAAAACCCCAAAAAAAAAAAAAATAAGAAAAAAAAAAATAAGAAAAAAAAAGGAAAAAAAGAAAAAAAGGGAAAAAGGAAAGTTAATTTGATTATTTTTTTTTTATGTTTATAAAAATAAAAAATGAAAAGAAAAAGTAAAAAAAAGAAGAAAACAAATAATAAAATTTTTTCTCACTTTTTAAATCATTTTCCAAAAATTAAGACTACTTTAAAAATTTTCAAAAATAAACCCCGCTTAGGACCCTTTAGGAAATTTCCCTTAATTAAAACTTAAATCAGGTTAAAAACTTAAACTTCCTTTTTCTAAATTAAAATCAACCAAATTTAAATTTTTTAAAAGAACTATGATTTAGGTACCTCCCAAGAGACGTAAAAAACGAAAAAAACCATTTTTTAACTTATTCGATTACCTTAATTTCTAATCATTGATTAAATTGCGATAAATTTTTGAAAAGGGGTTTTTAAGAGATTAAGTCTAAAATTGAAAAGCTTAAGTTTTTATAAGGGTTTAAAAAAATTTTAACCCTAGGACCGATTTTCTTGTTTTTAACACCATTAAAAATTGGTTTTATCGAAAAGATGTATTTAAAATTTATAATAATCAACTCAATTGATTATACTTTAACTTTTTCTAATTTGATTAGGTGATGATTCCAAAAACATTTTCAAAATATAAAGAATTTTTTTCTTTAAACCTTTAGTTGATAATCAAATTAAACGGGAAAGGTTTAATTTTTAATCGTTTTAAAAAAGATAATTTAAAAATAAAAAAAAAATATTAAATCGTTTGCTTGGTGACTCTATAGAAATTAAACCTAAATCTCTTGTTTTAAATTAAATTTAAGCTAATTTAATACTGAAAAAATTTCAAAAAAGGACAAAAATAGGTCGGATCATTTAATATGTTTTATTCATGTTTAGATTTGTCCCTAGATCAAAACCATTCAATTAAGAAAGTCCTAAAAAAAGGTAGGCACCCGATTTGGGAAACCCCTGTTTAATATTAATGTCGAGTCTGATTTTTCAATTTTTTTTTTTAAAATTGATTTCCTCATTTTAAATTAACACTAAATTCTCCCCATTTAATAGAATCCTCGTTAAAAAAATTTGAGAAACTTTGGTTTTTTTTTATTGAAAAAAATTTTTTGGGGTTCACCCCCCAAAGAAGTAGAAAAAAGAAAAAAAAAATCAACCCAATTAGGTGGTTTGATTACGATTTGGCTACGGTCTTTGATTTAAATTTTTAAAATAAAGAATAGAGGGTTCCAATTTCGGGGTTAACCTTTTTAAACATTAACGGGATCACTATTTTTTTTATAAAATTTAGGATTATTTTTTAATTATAATTTTTGAAAAAAAAAAAAAAAATCAAAAGAAAAAAGAATTAAAATTTTCTACATATTTTTCGGGCCCCAAAATTTTAAAACCGCTAGTCAAAATTTAGACGATCGTAGTTTTTTTAAAAAAAAATTTTTTGTATGTTAATTTTTTTAATTTTGAAAAACTCCCCAAGTTTCTTTTTAATTTATTCGGTTTATTTGAAAAAAAAAAAAGGTACCTAACCTTGATGTTGTTATTTTATAAAAAAATGCTCTAAAACCCTTTTTTTTTTTAAAAAAAAAGGGGTCTTTTTTTAATTTTTATTTTAAAAAAAATTGACTTCCATGTGAGCATTCTTGAAAAAACCCCTAATTTTAAAAAAAAAAAAAAACCAATCTTAAAACCCTTAAATTAATAGTAAAACTATCTATAGAAACAGAAAATTTCATTTAAACATTATATAAGAACTAATTTTAAAACCCCGTCTAACTTTTTTATATATTATTTTTATGTTCATAAAAAAATAACAAAAAACTAAAACTAAAACCCCTTATCAAAATCTATATTTTCATATTATTCATTACTTAAATAAACATTCACTTAAATCCATGTTAAAACAAATGTAAAGAAGTTTCCTAAACTATTATATAAAACTTTACAAAATTACTTAAAAGTTTAATAAAAAATAAAAAATAAAAAAAATCCTAATATTATATCTTTATATACTAATTAAGGGCCAGGGATCAAAAAAAATTTTAATAAAAAATTATATAAAATAATAAAAATGGTAAAAAAATAAATAAGAATTGAAAAAACAAACCCTTTCTTTTCAGTAAAGTGGAGTTTTTGGCAAAAAACAGTGGGATGTGTTGCAACAAAACGTAACTGCTTGCGGGTTGGAACAACGATCGCAGGAAAGCTTTTGGTGTTCTTCGGATCAGGGGTTTGCGGTCGACGGAGAGCTTGCGTTTAGTTTGTAGAAAAGGGAAGTGTGCTTTCGTGGCTATTATGTTGCGTGGGATTTGGAGTCGAAGTGCAATCGTGGATCGAGCAGTTACTGTTGAAAGGAGTTCGCTGTTGTTATTGGTCGGGATGTGGCAGCTACCCACTTCGAGGGCTTGGGAGGATAACAAAGTTTGAGGGGGGCAATCGTGTTGCTGCTGTGTTGTATGACTTGCTTAGTGAAATTGATGTAGTAGCATGGATGGTATGTCGTGTTGCATATGGGCGCATGTGGCAGGGGATGTGGCGGTTTGGGGGAAGCGCTGTGTTTAGGGTATGTTACAGCAGTGAAGTGGAATGTTATGGTGTGTTAAATTGGGTGTTAAAGTTCGTGATCAGCGCGAGGAATTTCCCCTTTGAGAGTGTCAACGGTGATTGAAGCAGTAGCTGTAGAGTGAACGGTTTGGCTTATCGAAATTGCTACTATCTACAGATTAAAGCCACTGTTTTGCATTTAGGCAGCGTCGGGGACTGATTGGGTCATGATGTTGTTTGGGGCATGAAGTTAGCTCTTGTTGGTGTCAAGGATTTTAAAACCTACTGTGGACATATGTGGATTGCGGATAGCAGCCGTGCTGGAGTTTTCTACTACGGCCCATTGGTTTGCTGCCTGCTTTTTTTTTTTTTTTTTTTTCTAATGCGTGTGTGTGTTTATAGGTCTAACCCTTCTTTCCCAAAATATTCTTTTAAAACCAAATTTTCTAAATTAAATTCAAATTGATTTAATAAAATCAAACTAGATTTTTAAAATATATTTGAATTCGTTTTATCTTGTTTTTTTAAAAGTAGAAAAAAAAAAAAACATAAGTATATATTGGAGCAAACCCCCAAAGACCTAAAATTTAAAAATTTAAACCCAAAATATTTGAATTTATTGGTTAGGCCATTAGCTTTATTTTTAATATTCAATAAAATTTAAAAATTATATTTAAAATTATTTGGGTTCAAAAAAAATTTTAAAAAACAAAAAGTAAAACTATTTGTCCAAATATAAGTTACTTCCTAAAAATTTACAAAACTCTTTATAATAATTTTTTCTTTTCTTTTTTTTTTGGTTTTTTTATCATTTGCTAATTTTTATTATTTTTTCTTTTTTTAATTTTTTTTTTTTACTTTTGTTTTTAAATTAAGACCCTTTTTGTAAAAAAAAAATTTTTAAAGATTAAAAAGGGACAAAAATTAGGAGTCTAAAATTAATAAGTTCATTTTATTCCCCCTTGATTCGTGAAACAGTAACACTTACATAATATCGGTGTTATATGGTCAAAATCATATCTTTTTCTAATTGATGTTTAAGACCTGGGATTCTCTCTTATTATTTTTTTTTACCCTTTTTCCTTTTTGTTCTAGCCTAAAAGGTTGCTAATGAATTTTTTTTTTCTTCTAAAACTCTTAAAACTAAAATGTCAAGTCTTCTTCTCCATATTAGCCCTTGAAAACCCAATGGTACTATTTTTTTTTTTTTTTGGTTAAAATTTGAAAAATTTTGGTTTACACAAATAGGGTTTTTATTCCAAAAATTTGAAAAGTTGGTGCTTAAATATATGTTTAATTAATAAATGTGTAATTAGGAAAAAACCACTATATTAAAACCTTTTAAATTTTATTATTTAAAGCCTTTTTTTTTCAATAAGAAATGTTTTGACTTTTTTAACCATATTATGCCTCAAAGTTAGCCCCAAATTGCAATTTAAAAATCTAGATAGGTTTGGATATAGTGTATGAAAGGGTTCTAGTTGAAATTGTAATTTTTTTTAAAGAATTAAGATCCTATGTCCTTTTATTTGTGAATATAGTTTTTATTATCCCTTTCCCCCTTTACTCAAAAATTTTTTATTATTTATTTATAAATTAAACGACAAGGGTTTTTAAATATAAACAGGGAGCACACTTAAAAATAAATTAAATTATGGATTTGGTTTTTTAAAAAAATTAATAAACAATTTGTGTTATGAGTTCTAAACATGAAACCATTTACACCCCCAATGGAATAAAATACCTAATACAAATTGTAAAATTTAAAAGGACCAATAAAATTTATATAAAGAGCTTCTTTTTGGGGAAAAGAAGGATGAAAAAAGAATAACGTAAATTGTTCTAAAATTTGATCCCAAATAGAAGGTTCAAGGGTGATGGAGTCAAACTAAGTAGAATTGAGATAAATAAAAATTTTTAAGATAATATTTAATTTTCAAGGAATAATATTATTATTTTGAGATTGAGAGTTTTTTTTTTTTTTTTTGCTTTATTTTTTTTTAATTTTTGTTTTCCTTAAGTTTTATTTAATTTTTTTTTTTCATTGGTTTATTATTTGAAAAAGGGGAAAAAAATTGGTGCTTTTCAATCTAAATAATAAAATGAGTTTGATAATTTGCTTTTAAAGATTGTCAAGGAGGAGTAGCTTTTTTATTTACAGTTATATCAAACCCAAAATTAAAATCAATCGAGTTAATATACATTGTAAGTACAATTCATCTCTCTGATCCTCCCCCTCCTCTGCCTCTCTCTTTCAATCTAAGATGTCGTTCCCCTTTTCATCAGGTAAGTTTCCTTTTCCCATTGTGTTTCTGCTTTATTAATAAAGAGGCGAAGTCAAATTGGTTCTTTGTTTGGTTGTTAGTTTTGGGGACGTTACTTTGTTTTGTAGGAAGGGGTGATGAAATCGGTAAGTGGTGTTCTATTGAGATTGAATGGTCACGGGTAAAATTTTAACTTGGTAGATATCGGTTTTTAAAAGGAGATGATTGAATTTAAAAAAAAATGTGAATTGGGTTACTTGTTTTGGGAATTTCAACATAGCAAATAAAAAATTAGGGCCGATTTGTTTCCCCTTTCCCTTGCAAAAGGACTATCTATTTTTTTGGGTTTTTTTAATCATCTAGATGTGAGTTCGAAATTTAAGGTTTAAATTAAGTTGTAATTATTGAGATAGGGGAATTACTGTGAAAGATTCTAACTTGATTAATAACTATCGCCTGTGGGAATTATTTTTTTTTGGCCTATATCATCCCCTCAGCATCAAGTGATTAGCTGAAGTCCGAGACCAATTACGATGAATATGTAAAAACAATTAATTCATTATTATACTATTTTTAATATTAAAATTTTCAACACTTTTTCTAAAATTGTTTAATTATCCGAAAAATTTGTATTTTGTATTAGTATTATCAAACTCGAATTAAATTGTATAGTTTTTTCCAAAAAAAAAATTTTGGGCCCAATTTTAATTTTTTCTTTAATTTTTTTTCTTTTTTATTTGAGTTAATCACTCAATTTAATCCAAAAAAAAGTACTTAAAATTAAAATAAATTGATATTAAATTAATATATAATAATCCTTTTTTAGAAAAACCATTAAAGATTTATTTTTAAATTGGGTTCAAAAGTATTTAAGGACCATCAACCTTAAGCATTTTATGGTAAATCCATTTCAAAAACCCTTTTTTTTTTCTTTTCTCTTTTTTTTCCTTTTTTTTTTTTGGGGTTTTGTATACGCTTTTAAAATGGAAAAAAAAAAAAACCCTCAAATCTCGAGGAAATATGCAAAAATTACCCGCTATTCATTTTCTATTGATTTTTGCTGGACACAATGAAGGGGGGGGGGCTTTCAAACATAAGCACACTTTTTCGAAGAAAATAAAAATGTTAAAAAAAATTCCCAAAATAAAAAGAGTTAAAAAAAGTGTTAAAATGATTACCGAAAAAGGTAAAAGAAATTTTGATTAGATTTATGATATTACATAATGTTTTATTTATTTTGATGTATATATATAAATATATTGATAGATATTATCAGTATCTATTTTGATATATGTTTTTTAATAAGTACATATATATTATATTTAAAATAACCCAAAATTTTATAATAAATATGCATATTTCTATAATTTTAATTACTATTTTTGAAAAATTGCTTCCAAAAAATAAAATAAAAAAAAATGAACAAATTTAATTTTGAGGCTTAAGAAACTGATCCTTGAATCGATAAAATAATAAAAAGGCTCCCAAAAGATCCTTATCGTCGAACCTTTTATTGAACCATGAATTTTTGTTTCTAGGCGTTTTGGCTTCAAAAACTCTTAAGAACTTTTTTTTGAATAAATTTTATTATAATTTTCACATGAGAATTAATATTTTAAGAAATTCCTAATAAGAAAAAAAATTATTTATCGTTTATTCCATTTTTTTAAGGTAGTTTCAAAATTTTCTAACATATTTACTGTTTTCAATGTTGTTTTTTTTTTAATCTAAAAGTGTTGTTAAGAAATGAAAGTTTTCCCAAAACAGATCCTTTTTTCATGTTATGTTTAGGCATAAAAATTTTTGGGGTTGTGATATTTGGTTTTTTAAAGGGAGAAGAAAAAATGTTTTAATAGGAATTTTAAAATTCCAAGACCCCCCATTTTTACAAATTAATGAAAAAAAAGTAGTGGGAAAGGTTTGCATTTTTCTAAAGATTAAGAATGTTTCACACGTATGGGGAAAAAAAAGGAGAATATCTATAAATGGGATAAATACAAGGGAGTAGCTTTACAATTTACCTTAATTACATTAATGGGAGTTTATAGCCCAATTGAATTTATTATTTGAGCAGGGCACCGATTATGGGCTGTCGAACCCATTGGTTCAGTGACCAATTGTCTTTCTTAGATAATTTGTTTTTAAACTTTCTTTCCCTTTTTTTTTTAATTCCTTATTTATAACATCGTTGTTCCCGTCAAATTATTATATTTTTCATTTTCCAACAACAAACCCCTTTGGAGGATAAATTAAGTTCTTTTTGAAAAATAAATCCAAATTTTTAACCCCTTATTTGTTTGTTGTTCAAGAAAATTTCGATCTTTTTATTTTTGGTTAAGGAACCAACATTCAAGATTCCATCTAACCATTCAGTTTAAATCTAAATTTTAAAGGAAAAAAAAAAAAACCCTTTTTTGGTGATTTTTAATTTGGAGAGGGAGAAGCAAGGAAAATGGTGGGATTTTAGGGCGTTAAATGTACTGTGCAAGTATAGAAGTTATAAAGTTTTTAACTCTACTATTTTAGATGAAAGTTTTAAAATTTTGTTATTTTTTTGGCTTTATTTAATCTTTGTGATTGTAGGATGTAGTCAAGCTATTTCTCTAAATATTTTAGTTTTTTCTTAGAGGGAAGCCCCCAAGTACTAGTTATAAAAAGTTGAAATAGTTTTCCTATTAAAAGAAAAGCTCTTGGGTTCCTTTTTAAGAGAGGAGACGGATGAATTTATGAAACGATCCCTTTTTCTATCTTACAATGTCAAATCTTTTTTAAGTTCCTAAGGTTTTTGGGTTGATTTTTAGGTCTTTCATTTAGCCGAGAGGGTTGAGTTTAAGTGACTTTAAAAACCGGTTAACTATTTGAACCTTGACAATATATCATAAACATCAAGCATTTCCTTCAAGACAGATTCAAGATTACCGGACATTCATATTATCATCAAAAGCGGGATTTAACCCTTTGAGCATGAAAATTTTTTCCCAGAAAATTATTAAGTCTAAACCAAATACTTTAAATTTTTAACGTTTCAAAAATCAAAAGTACCGGGAATGAACATAACTTTTATGTTATCAAAAACCCAAAAGAACTTCAAGACACTAATCAAACATCAAGAGTACTTTCATATAAAAATTATAATCAAAAAATTAAAAGCCAAAAAAATCTTTTTTCTTCTATAAAACTTTCTTATTCAAAATGAGCAATAAGAGTCAAAAAAACAATTTTTCATGAAAAAAAGGACAAAAGATATTTAGAAAACCTAAAATTTTCACAATAAAAATCTTCAACTTCTTGTTATTTTTTTGTAGATTTTTCAAAAAACTAAGCTTAATTCAAGCATTAAGATCACAATTTTACATAATTAAATCGCTACAAACTTAATTATTTTTTTTGTGTATAAGATATTTAATTAATCTTAGTTTGATTTTTTAGAAAAGGGATGTTCTTTTATGTAAAAAAAAGTGGGTTTCTTATATTTTGGTTTGGGATTTAAAAAAAAAAGGTATGCTTCATCGTATGATTAGCAGAGCAGAAAATATATATACCTCAATTGATATCATTTTGTTGTAGACTAATGTATAAAAAAAAAATTAGAAACATAAATAAAAAAATTTAAAAAAATGATCTTTCTCATACTATATTTTTTTACGCAAAATTTGGTAAAATTTTTGTAATTGAAAAAAGCTTGTAAAATTTTAAATTTTTTTAGAAAATTATAAAAAAGTTTGCATTGGATTTGAGAAATTTGGTTGGGTTATTTTTTAAATCTTTTAAAAATTATTTATTTTTTTATACTACATGAAATAATTTTTTGTGGCTCCCAAAATCTTTTGGTTGTAATATTTTTTATATACAGTACCAAAATATTCTTTTTTTTTTTTCTAGTGTCTGGATTGTCCCCTTGGTGAAGTCCCGGGTAAAAAAGCCGAGGGATTGAGTTAAACTAAAAACTCGTACCGATATTTATTTGGTGGGATAAAATCATTAAAAAATATATAATGATTATTTAAAAGTAATTTTAATTTTGTTTTTAAAATTTTAGTATTGAAAAATTATTTTTAAAATTTAATATTTAAAAAAATTAAAATTTTTAAAAATTTTTGAAAATTTTAATTATAAAAATTTATATCCCCCCCCCCCAAAAAAAATTACTAAATGTTTAAAACAAAAGAATTGTCCTCTGGGGTTTTCTTGTTTTGTGCTATTTAATTTTTCTTTTTTTTCTAATCAAAAGCTATCCCGGAGATAACTTTTAACTTTTGTTTGGTACCTCCTACCCCTTCTATTTATAGCTTAGCCAAAAAAATAAAATTTAAAAAAAAATGGACTAAAAAATTTATTTAAAAGTTATTTCTAAAAATTAATAAACCCAAATAATATTGAGAATAAGATATGATGTTTAGATGTACTATCTTCTATATATTATTTACTTATTCAAAAAGGATTTCATGAAATTAGAATGGTAGATTTTTTTTTATCTTCTGTTTTGTGTTTATTATTAAGGGATTATTTCCACGATATGGTTGAGTACTTTGGATGTTTTGATGGTTTATGAATAATTTTCCGGTTTGAAAAAGAAAAAAAAAAAAAAAAAACAAAGAACACCCCCAATGTATGACGCTAATATGTGGTACTAAAAAAAATGAGCACAGCCCTTTTAATATAAGTAGTAGGTTTTTTTGGGGGGGAAAAAAACTTTATATAGGGCTTTTGGAAAATAAAAAAATTTCCTTAGGGGGAATTAATGTTAACAACAATGAATATATTGTGTCTTGTTTTATTGGGAGAAATTTAAAAGATTTAGAAATATAGAATTAATCCTTCAAAAAAAAACAGGGTTTAAAAGTATTGAAAAAATTTTTTAGTATAAACATTTCGATATTTAATTTTTTTTAAAAAAAATAAAAAATTGATAAGAATTTAAAGAAGAGTATATTAATTATTAAAAGGGTTTTTTTTAAACGTTGTTTTATATTCAAAAAGAAGAGTTGTTTGTTAAGAGTTTTTTTAAATAGAAAATTTATTTTCAATAATGAGTAGTAAAATTTTAAGGTCTACCTGTTTTTTCAATGTAAGAGTTTGTTGTGAAGTTGTTTGATATTTATCTGCAGTTTTTAGTATATTGACGGTTTTAAAATTTGGGATGCCTTATAATGGCTTAGATAGATCGATCGCAAGGATAGAGAGGTTTCTGAGTCCAAAAAAATACGATTTGAGTCATAAGCTCGTTCAAGTCAACACAAGTTAAAAGGGGACCAAATCCAGAACATGTATCAAATTTTTATTATACATATATATATTATCCGTTTATACTGCTTTTTTTTTTTACTGAAATTTTTGGGGCCCGGGTTTGGGGACCTCCGGCACAAAAATGATAATGGCACAAAAAATCTGGGCTAAAAAATTTTTTATCCTTTATCCACAGCAGCAAAAAAAGAGGATTTATTATTTATTCCTAAACGAAAAAAGTCCGACACTAATTTTATAATTATAAAATAAAAATTTATTCAATTATAAATATTAAAAAATTTTTTTTGATTTTTTTAACGTGGCCTTACTGCTATTCGTCGTTCCCCTCGGCCCTTTTTTTATTTTTGTTTTTTTATGGGCCAAATTTACATGCAAACCATCCTCGCTGGACTATTAAATGTTTACTTTCGATTAGTTCGCGTCCGGTATGGTGTTGTGGTTGCGAATGCCCTGCAGACGGGGGGTACGGAGAAAATGAGCAGTCGAGTGGGAAATGGAAGAAAATTTGATGGGAAAAAACCCGTGAAACGCGGCTATTCTATCAAATTGAGACACTTATTTTCCAGCAAACCCGATGCAAACCCTCCAAAAATTTGGAAAATCAATCCGATTGTCTCAAAAATCCTTTATTCCATCCCTTCGGTATTTTTTTTCAAATTTTAGTTAGATCAATTTTTGATTTTAATCCCCAATGGTTTTATAATCTTCTAAACTGAAGATGTTCCCGCTATTTAATTTAAAGTTTTTTTATTAAACTCATTTTTGGGGTTTGGGGACCTAATCATCGGATGGCAGTTTTACGGTTTGTTCCCCTTTTTTAAAGGTTTTTGTTTTCTTGGGGAACTTTGATTTTAAAAAGTAATTTCAGGTTTTCAAGAAATTCTTTCTGCTTCCAATTCGGGCTTTTTTTTGTTTTTGGGGCACTTTTGGGGTTGTTTAAAAAGCGTTAGGAGGTTGGTCTTGGGTGAGGGGGGTTTTGGAAGGGGAAAGTCGCGGGTTTTTTGGGGTGAAAAAGACAGAAAATCATGAAAGAATAAAAAACAAAAAAAAATAAAACAAGCCCACAAAACCAGAATATTTTTTTTTTTTTTTGGAGGCCCAAGCCCCAAACGAAGAGGGGAAACAACCAAACCCCCCGAAAAAACCCCAAAAAAAAGAAAAAAAACCAAAAAAGAGGAAAAACATAGCCAGGATCCCCCCAAAGGAAAAAACGGGAGACGTGGGGGAAAAAAACCCCAAAAAAGGAAAGAACAAAAAAACAAACAAGGAAATTTTAGGGCAAAAAAAGATTTAGGAACTTTTTCCCAAAGGGCATAAACCCAGGGCCCCCGTTCCCAAACCAAAAAATTAGGGGGCCCCCCAAGGGGGGACAAGGAAAATTCCCACAAAAAAGACAAGGGACCCACCAAGCCAAAAACGGCCACCCAAAAAAAAGAATAGGCCAAAACCCAAAAAAAACTTGACAGCCACTTTTGTTTTAAGGTTTAGGGAAAGGGTTTCACCAAGGGAACATGGAAAAACCAAACAGGGAAGAGGGCACAGAGAGAGCAAAAAAACAAAAGACAAACACCCTTTTTAACACCCCCCCAGACAAGGAAAAACCCCCCGGGACAGGTACAAAGCCAAAAGGGAACCATTTTCAAAAACCCCAAAAACCCCAAAACAACCGCGGTTTTAACCGGAGGGAAGCCCCAAAGGTTCACACAAAAATGGAAAATTTTTTTTTTTCCCCCCCCCGGTTAAAAACCACTTTTCAACTTGGTTATTCTTTTAACCATTTAAAAAACCCTCTTCCTTCGCAAAAAAATTTCCCCCCCTTCCTCTTTTCCCCCCTTTTTCCCCCCGGTTTAAGAATATTAAAGCTTCCTTATTTTTAATTCAAGTTAAACTTTTATTTTTGGGAAAAATTTATCCAGGGCCAAAAAAAGGAAAGGATACAGTTAAAGAAAATGGGCAGGAAGAATTTTGTTATTTTTAAAAATTCCCCTTTCTTTAACAGTTTTGGCCTAAAAAAAATCCTTAAAAGGCTTCCTTTCCATGATTTTTAATCAAAAAAAATGGTTTTCTTTTTTGTTTTTTTCCTTTGGATTTTTAACCGTTTGGGTTTTAGATTTTTTTTCTTTTTGGTTTTCCTTTAAGGGGGAACCCAAATGAAGCGAATGTTGATTTATTTGGATTTCTCTTTCTATATACTGAGATTTAAAAAAACTCTGCTTTTAGGTTTTTTTATTAATTATCAAAAAACCCTTTTGAAGCTTTTTTTTCATGGTTGAAAAATGAGGAAAAATCGAAGGGATTTACCGAGTGTTTGTTGCCCCAATTTTTTGGGTCTTAAAAGTTGATGAAGTTAGTCCCTTAAAAAATCTAATTTTAATTTTTTGTTTTAAAAAATTTTTTAAAAAAACTTTCTTTCAAAAATTCCTTATTTCCCAAAAAAAAAAACAAAATTAATCTTTTTTTCTTTTTTTTCCACAAAAAAAAAATTTTAAAATTTTTAAAAAATAAAAAAATTTAAAAAAAAATCTTTTATTTTTAATTTTTAAAACCCATAAAATTTTTTATTAAAATTTTTAAATTTTAAAAAAATCAATATAACAAAAAAAAAATTCCATTTCCCCTAATTTTCTTAAACCTTAAATTTTCCCCCCTTAATTTTAAAAAAAAAATTTTTAAATAAAAACCCCAAAAACTACATTTTTTTATTAAAAAAAACAACTTTTTAAAAATAAATTTAATTTTTATATATTTTTTTTAACCTTTAATTTCCCTTTATTTTTTATTAAAAAAAAATTTAAAAAATATTAACAAAAAATTTTTTCCCCTTAAAAAATTTTTTTTTTAAAAAAACTTTTTTAAAAAATTTTAAAAAACCATTTTAAATTTAGGAAACCCTTTTAAATTTTTAAATTTTGTGAAAAGACATAAAAACCCAACAAATTTTTAATTTTTTTAACTTACCAAAATCTTTTTTTTTTTTTTTCCCTTTTTAAAAATTTTTTCCCCAAAAATAAAAATTTTTTTATCCCATAAAACCCTTTTAAAAAACTTTTAAAAAAATTCAATTTCCAAATTTTTCTGAAAGAAATAAAAATTGTAAACATTCTAAAATCACAAAAAAAGGTTTAAAAAAATTTTTAAAAAAATTTTTAAATTTTTTATCCATTTATTTTTAATTTCCATAAAGGAAAGGGATCCCCAAAATTTAATTACAAATACCTTTATAAAATAAATTTCAAAAAAAAAAACCTTACATCCAAAAACCTTTTTAGTTTAAAAATTTTTTAAAAAATCTAGTTTAAAAATTTTTTAAAAGGGGATATAAATTTTTAAAATTAAAAAAATTTCAAAATTTTAAAAAATTTTTTATATTAAAAGGTTTTTAATAATGTTAAATATTTAAAATTTTAAGAATTAAATGTAAAGTTACTTTTAAAATATATCATTATATATTATTAAATGATTTTTACCCCCAAATTAATTACGGTAGGGAGTTTTAGTTCAAACTCAAAACCTAAAGGCATTTTTACCCGGTAGCTTTCACCAATGGACAATCCAAAATAGAAAAAAAGAAAAAATATTTTTGGTACTGTATATAAAAAAAATTCAACCAAAAGTATTGGAGCCAAAAAAAAATTATTTAGAGTATAAAATAAATAAATATATCTTTAAAATTTCAAAAAAAAACCCAACCAAAAATTCTCAAATCACAATGCTAAAATTTTTTAAAATTTATATATAAATAATTAAATTTACAAGCTTTTTTCAATTACAAAAATTTGTACCCAATATTGGTATAAAAAATATGTTGAGAAAGATTATTTTTTTAAATTTTTTATTTATGTTATCTAATTTTTTTTATACTTTTTATTTTACTAACAAAATGTATCATATTGGGTAATAATTTTTTGCTCTGGCAAAATCATATCGTAAAAAAAGCATCCATTTTTTTTTTATACAAAACCAAAATATAAGTACCCCGTTTATTTTAATGCATAGAAATCCCTTTTTTCTAATAATAAATAAGTTTTTAAAAAATTAAAATTTCTTTCCCAAAAAACAAAAAAATTTTTAATGTATTGTATGCGTTTTAAATTATGAAATATTGTGATCTTAATGCTTAAATTTAATTATTTTTTTGAAAAATCTACAGAAAAAACAAGAAGTTAAAGATTTTTATTGTGAAAATTTTGGTATTCTAAATATCTTTTGACCCTTGTTTCATGATAAAATTGTTGTTTGACTTATTTTGCTACCCTTTTGAATAAGAAAAGTGTTATGAAGTTGATATTTTGGACATTAATTTTGATTATATGTTATTGTAATACTCTTGATTTTTTGATTATGTGTCTTAAAGTTCTTTTGGGTTTTTCTTAAAACATACAAGTTATGTTATATACCGGACTTTTTGATCTTTAAAAACTTGTTAAGAATTAAAGTTTGTTTTTATGACTTAAAATTTTCGGGAAAAATTAAATTCATGTTTAAGGTTAATGCAGTTTGATGTTTTTTTTAAATATGAATTCCGAGTAATCTTAAATCTGTTTTTGTATGGAAAGTTTGATGTTTATGTATTTTGTCAAGGGTTAAATTTTAAAACCGGGTTCTTAAGTACTTGAACTCAAGTCTCTCGGCTAAATGATAAGACCAAGAAATCAAGCCCAAAAAACCCAGGATGACTTAAAAAGATTTGACATTGTAAGTATAGAATAAGGATCGTTTCATCAATTCATCCGGTCTCCTCTCTTGAATAAGGAACCCAGAGAGCTATTCATTAATGGGAAAAAACTCATTTCAATCATTTATAACTAGTACTTAGGGGCTTCTCTCTAAGAAACAACTCAAATTTTTAGAGAAATATGCTTTTTACTACATCCTACAATCACAAAGATTAAATAAAGCTCAAAACAAATAACATATATTATCTTTCATCTAAATAGTAGAGTTAATACTTTATAACTTCTATACTTGCACTAGTACATTTGAAGCCCTAATAATACCTACTCATCTTCCTTGCTTCTCCCTCCCCAAATTAAAATCATCCAAAAATGTGTTTTTTCCATTAAAATTTAGATTTTAACTTGAATGGTTAGATGGAATCTTGAATGTTGGTTCCTTATCAACCAAAATCAAAAGATCGTAATTCTTGAACAACAAATCAAATAACTTGGGTTAAGAATTTGGATTTAGTTTTCAGAAGAACTTAATTTGATCCTCCAGAAGGGTGTTGGTTGTTGGAAAAGTGTAAATAGTAATAATTTTGACGGGACAACGATGTTGATAATATAAGGAATTAAAAAAAAAATGGAAAGAAGCTTAAACATAAATTTGATCTAAGAACAGATTCAATTGGTCACGTGAACCAATAGGTTCGACACCCCATGAAGGGTTGCCTCTGCTCATAATAAAAAATTCAATTGGCTATATAAACTACCATTAATGTAATTAAGGGTAAATTGTAAAGCTACTCCCTTGTATTTATCCCATTTATAGAATTCTCCTTTCTTTCCATACGGGGTGAAACACTTCTTAATCTTTAGAAAATATGCAAACCTTCTCCACTATCAATTTTTTCATTAATTTGTAAAAATGTGGGTCTTGGGAAATTAAAATTCCCATTATAACAGTTTTTTCTACCTTTAAAGTAACCATAATTTTCACAACTCCAAAAATCGTTTATGCCTAAACAAATAACTGAAAAAAGGATCTGTTTCGGAACTTTCATTTACTTAACAACTACTTTTAGATTAAAAAAAAACAACATTGAAAACAGTAAATATGTTAGTAAAATGAAACTACGCTTATAAGACATGGAATAAAGTCGATGAATGAATTTTATTTTTCTGTATTATGGAATTTCTTAAAATATGTAATTCTCATGTGAAAATTATTAATATATTTATTCAAACTAAAAATTCTTAATGAGTGTTTAGAAGCCGAATCGCCTGAAAAAAACAATTCATGGTTCAATAAAGGTTCGACGATAATGGATCTGTTTGGAGCCTATTTTTAGGTTTATCGATTCAAGGATCAGTTTCTTAAGCCTCAAAAATTTATTTTTTTCAATTTTTATTTTATTTTTTTTTATTGGTATGCAATTTTCAATAAATATGTATATTATATTATAGAAATATGCATATTTTTTTATAGAATTATGTTATATTATATATATATATATATGTACATTATGTAATATCATATATACAAAATAGGATACTGATAATATCTATCATATATATTTATATATATACATCATAAATATCATATATATACATTATGTAATATCATCAATCTTGAATCAAAATTCTTTTACCTGTTTTTCTCGGTAATCTATTATTAACACTTCTTTTTAACTCTTTTTACTTTGTAAGCTTTTTACATTTCTTATTTTCTTCGGAGTAAAAGTGGTGCTTTATGTTTGTAAGTCCCACTTTCATGTGTGTCCGAGCAAAAATCAATAGAATAATGAATAGCGGAGTTAATTTTTGCATATTTTCTCGAGATTTGAGGGTTTTTTTTTTTTCTCATTTTAAAAGCGATATGAGCTAAAACCAAAAAAAAAAAGGGAAAAAAAAGAGAAAAGAAAAAAAAAAGGGTGTTTTTGCAATGGATTTACCATAAAATGCTTAATGGTTGATGGTCCTTATAATACTTTTGAACCCAACTTAAAATAATTCTTTAATGGGCTTTTCTAAAAGGATTATTATATATTAATTATAATATCAATTTATTTTATATTAAGTACTGTTTTTGGATCTAAATTGAGTGATTAACTCAAATATATGAAGAGATAAAAAATTATAGAAAAAATTGAATTGGACCAAAATTTGATTTTTGGATTAAACTATACGAATTAATTCGAGTTTGATAATACTAATACAAAATACTAAATTCGGATAATTGAATCTAATTTAGTAAAGATGTTGAGTATATTAATATTAATTAATAGTATAATAATGAATTAATTGTTATTACATATTCATCGGTAATTGGTCTCGGACTTCAGCTAATCAACTTGATGCGTGATGGGATGATATAGGCCAAACAAAATAATTCTCCTACAGTGCGATAGTTATTAATCTAAGTTAGAATCTTTCACAGTAATTCCCCTATCTCATAATTACAACTTAATTGAAACCTTAAATTATCGAACTCACATCTAGATGATTAAAAAAGCCAAATAAATAGATAGTCCATTGTGCAAGGAAGGGAATCAAATCGTGCACCTAATTTCTTATTTGCTATGATTGAAATTCCCAACACAAGTAACCCTAATTCACATTTTTTATTAAATTCAATCATCTCCTTTAAAACCGATATCTACCAAGTTAAAATTCTTACCAGTGACCATTCAATCTTCAATCAGAACACCACTTACCGATCTTTACATCATCTCCCTTCCATACAAAACAAAGTAACGTCCTAAAACTAACAACCAAACAATCGATACCAATTAGACTTCGCCTCTTTATTAATAGAGAGCAGAAACACAATGGGAAGAGGAAAACTTACCTTAGATAGAAAAGGAAGCTGACATCTTTAGATTGAAAGAGAGAGGCAGAGGAGGAGGGAGAGGGATCGAGAGATGAATTGTACTTACATATAGTATAGTTAACTCGATTGATTTAATTTGGTTCGATATAATCTGTATAATAAAACTAGCTTACATCACTCTTTGACTAATCTTAATAGCAAATTATCAAGACTCATTTGATTATTTAGATTAAAATGCCCCAATTTTTTTTCCCTTTTGCTAAATAATAAACCAATGATAGGAAAATTAAAAATTAAAATTAAGGAAAAAAAAAAAATTAAAAAAACTAAAGCTAAAAAAAAAAAAAAAAACTCTAAGTTCAAAATAATAAATTTTCCCTTAAAAAATTAAATATTTATCTTAAATTCTTATTTATCTCAATTTATTATTTTGACTCCTCAACCCTTAAACCTTCTTATTTGGGTAAAACTTTTAGAACAAGTTTGACGTTATTACTTTTTTCACCCTTTCTTTTCAAGAAAAGTCTTTCATATAACTTCTTTTGGTTTTTAAAGATTGACAATTTGTTTAGGTATTGATTCCTGTTGGTGTTAATGGTTTCTTTTTTAGAACTCATAAAAAATTAGTTTTTTAAATCTTGTCTAAAATCCAAACCCATAATTTAATTTATTTAGTAAGTGGTCTCGGTTTTATTAAAACCCTTTGTCGTTTTAAAATGTTTAAATAAATATATAAAATACTTATAGATGAAAAGGGGGGAAAAGGGTGATAAAATATTTATTTACAAATAAAAAGGACATAGGATCTTAATTTTTTAACATAAAATTCAATTTCAACATAAAACCTTTATACACTAGTATTCATTCCATACTAGATTTATGTTGCATTGGAGAAATTTTTGGGGGCTTAATAGGGTTAAAAAAAAGTCAAAAACTTTTAATTTATTTAAAAAAAAAAGGCTTTTATAATAAAAGATTGGGTTATAATATAGTGTGTTTTTTTCCAAATTAATACATTTATTAATGAAAATATATTTAAGCCCCAACTTTGAAATATGGAGAAAAAACACATATTTGTGAAACCCAAAAATTATTCAATTTAACACAAAAAAAAAAAATTAGTCCATTGGTTTGAAAGGACTACATATGGGAAGAAACTTGAATTTTAGTTTTAAGAGTTGAGAAGAAAAAAAAAGAATTTCATTACTTATCCCTTTTTTGGCTAGAACTAAAAGGAAAAAGGCTATAAAATAGAAATGAAAAAGAGATAAACCCTGGTCTTAAGTCTATCTAATTAAAAAAATGTTGGTTGTGACCAATAACACCGATTATTATGTATGTGTGTACTGTTCAAATCAAGGGGGGAATAAATGTGGATTTTTAAATTGTAGATCCTAATTTTGTCCTTTATAGTTTAATTTTTATTTTTAAAAAAAGGGGTTTTAACCAAAAACAAAAGAAAACAAAAAAATTAAAAAAAGATAAATAAAAAAAAATTAGCAATTGATGAAAATACCAAAAAAATAAAAAAAAAATTATAAAGATTTTTGTAAATTTTTTAGGAAGTAACTTATATTAAAAAAATAGTTTTATTTTTTGTTTAGTTAAAATTTTTTTTTGAACCCAAGTAATTTAAGTAAAATTTAAATTGTATTGAATTTAAAAGTATAAGCTAAGGGCCAAACCCAAATAATTCAAAGTATTTGAGTTAGATTTAATTTGGGGGTCTTGGGTTCGACTCTCAATTACTTATTTTTTTTTTTTTTATCTTTATAAAAAAAAGATAAAAAGTGATTAAAATATGATTTAATAAATTGTTTGATTTTTTTTAAAATCATATTTGAATTAATTCAGATTGGTTTAATTAGATATGATTTGGAATGGGGTTTTAGACTCTATAAACCACACACGCGTTAGAAAAAAAAAAAAAAAAACGCGGGCAGCAATCCAATAGGCCCAGTGTAGAACACTCCAGCACGGCTGTATCCGCAATCCACATTGTCCAAACAGTAGGTTAAAAAATCCTTTGCACACAAAAAGAGCTAAACTTCAGCCCATAGAAAACATCATCCCCCAATGCCCACGTCGCTGCCTAAATGCAACCAGGGGCTTCAATCTGTGATAGTAGAAATTTTTCGATAAGCAAACACGTTCACTTAAGCTATGCTTCTCCCGTTGACACCTTTCAAGGAATTCCCCGGCGCTATCAGCAACTTTAACACGAATTCAACCACAGTAACATGTCCATTCACTGGCGTAACATAGCCGAAAAACAGCGCTTCCCACAAACAGCCCCAAACCCCCCCCCGCCAATGGCCCATGTAGCAACAGACTATACCATCCATGCTAACATACAGATTTCATAAGCAAGTACGAAAAAACACAGAGCAAACCCATTGCCCCGTCATAGCTTCGTTATCGCGTCCCAAACCCCGAAGTGGTAGTGCACCCGCCAAAAAACAAAAGCGAACCCGATTTCAACAGTAATGCTCGATCCACTGATTGACATTCGACTCCAAAACCCCCGCAACATTAGCACGAAAGCACACTTTGTTTGTACAGTAAAATAAAGCAAGCTCTCCGTCGATCGTACCGCGATCTGGAGATCCACACGCTTTGCACTGTCGATCGTTGTTCCCAACACCGCAAACAGTTACGTTTGGTTCAAACATCTCCATGTTAATTGCCCAAAAAACTCCAAGTTCACGACAGAAGGTTTGGTTTCTTCAATTCTTTTTATTTTTTATCATTTTTATTATATTTATATAATTTATTATTATTATTAGTCCTGGCCATATAATGTAGTTTATATAAGTATGATATATTAGGATTTTTTTTTTATTATTTATTTATTTTAGAACTTTTTGTAATTTGTATAGTTTTTTATAATATTTAGGAAACTTCTTTAGCATTGTTTAAAGGATTTAAATGAAAGTTTTTTAAGTGTGTGATATTGTATGAAGAATTAATGTTGATAAGGGGTTTTTAGTTTTTTGTTTTATGTTTTTATTAGTGAACATAAAATATATATATAAACATGTTAGTACAGGGTTTTTTAAAATTAGTTTTTTAAAGTGTATTATTGAATTATCTGTTTTTTGATAGAAGTTTACATATTAATTTAAGGGTTGTTAAGATTGGTTTTTTTTTTTTTTAAGATTGGTTTTGTTCAAGAATGCTCACATGGAAGTCAATTTTTTTAAAAAAAATTAATAAAAACCCCTTTTTTTTAAAAAAAAAGGGATTGTTAGAGCATTTTTTATAAAATAACAACACTAAAGTGTTAGGTACCTTTAGATTTTTTTTTCAAATAAACCGAATAAATTAAAAACGTAAACTTGGGTAGTTTTCAAAATTTAAAAAATAAATTTAAACATACTAAAGATTTTTCAAAAAAAAAACTACGATCGTCAAATTTTTGACTAGCGAGTAGTAAATACTTTGGGGACAACGAAAAAAATATGTAGAAATTTAAGTTCTTTTTTCTTTTGATTTTATTTTTTTTTCAAATATTATAATTAGAAAAATAACCCAAATTTTTCGGGTAAAAAGATAGTGATACCTTTAAATTTGGTTTAATAGGTTAGACCCCGAACTTGGAACCCCTCTAGTCTTCATTTAAATTAAAAATCAAAGACCAGTAGCCAAATCGTAATCAATCCACAAATTGGGCTATGATTTTTTTCTTCTTTTCTCTACTTCTTTGGGTGGTGACTCCAAAAATTATTTTCAATAAAAAAAACCAAAGTTCTCAATTTTTTTAATCGAGGATTATTTATTAAATGGGTTAGAATTTAGTGTTAATTAAAGAAATGAGGAAATCAATTTAAAATTTAAAAAGAAATTGAAAATCAGACTCGACATTATATTAAACAGGTTCACAAGTCGGATGCCATACCTTTTTACAGGACTTACTTAATTGAATGGGTTTTGGATCTAGGCACAAATCTAAACTGAATATAAACATATTTAAATGAGTCCGCCCTATTTGTGTCTTTTATGAATTTTTACAGTATATAGTTAGCTTAAATTCAATGTTAAAAACAAGAGATTTTAGGTTTAATTTCTGTAGAGTCACCAAGCTATCGAGTTTAATATTTTTTTTTTATTTTGTAAATTAGTTTTTTTTAAATCTTTTTAAATATTAAACCTTGCCAGTTTAATGTTGATTATCAACTAAGGTTTAAAGAAAACTAATTTGTTATTTTTTGAAATGTTTTTGGAATCATCACCAAATTTCAAAGTTGAGAAAAGAGTTAAAGTATAATAAATTGAGTTGATTGATTTAATTTAATACTAGTCTTTTCGATAAAACCAATTTATAAATGGTGTTAAAAACAAAGAAAATCGAGTCCTAGGTTAATTCTTTAAACCCTTTTTAAGTACTATAAGCTTTTCAATTTAGACTTAATCTCTTTAAAACCACTTTTCAAAATTTTTTCGCAATTTAATCAATGATTAGTAAATTAAGGTAGATCGAATAAGTTAAAAGAATGGTTTTTTCGTTTTTTAGTCTCTTGGGAGGTACCTATGTACATAGTTCTTTTAAAAAATTTTAATATGTTGGTTGATTTTAAATTTTGAGAAAATGGTCAAGTTTAAGTTTTTAACCTGATTTAAGTTTTAATTAAGGAAATTTCCTAAAGGGTCCTAAGCGGGGTTTTATTTTTTGAAAAAATTCTAAAGTAGTCTTAATTTTTGGAAATTGATTGAAAAAGTGAGAAGACATATTTATTATTTGTTACTTCTTTATTTTACTTTTTTCTTTTCTATTTTTTTTTTGGACTAAACATAAAATAAACAAATAATACAAATTAAGCTTTTTCCTTTTCCTTTTCTTCTTCTTTCCTTTTTTTTCTTATTTTTTTTTTTTCTTTTTTTTTTTTTTTTTGGATTTTCCTCCTTCCTTCTCTTTTTTTTTTAGTTACAATTACATAAGGATTTAATGAAAATAAATAAATAAAACAACAAACAAAGATAAGGCCAGACCAAGTACTGTTACGCCTTGAAGTTGTAGAGTCACAATAATCTTGCCATCTAAACCATTCTACGATAATAACTGGCTTTACAATGCCTATCATAGATATGATCTACGCAAGACATGACTACTTTTCGCTTTAAAATTTAAATAGTTAAATTTAAAGAATTTAAATAAAGTTACAGAAAAGTATTAAAACTTTAAGTCCATATATATATATATTATATATAATTAATTACATGTACATTACTGAAGAATTCTCAAGTGATTTTACATCATATCATAACAATCAGCTGGTTTACATATTGAATATCAGTCTTTAAATTTCTTAAAGATACTAGTAAGACTCTAGATATAAATTAACTATTAGGAAAATTGATTCCTCATCCCCCTAGGCTTTAAAAGAGAATAACCTTCAGATAGTTTTTAGAGCGATATATTTGTCAGAGTAATCAAAAGTTAGGACCAACAAAAGTTCCTAGGGTATGAGCAACTACAACTCAGTAAATTGTATTGGAGATTATGGATGTATACAAACACAAACAAAATTATCAAGAAATTATTTTCTTACAATGCAAAAAGCAAATGTCATCAATAACATAGCCTGGTCCATTGTGGAATCAGAAAAATTTTCACCTACTCTAATCTGATTTGAGGAGTTTTCATGTTATGCAACGGGCTTACAAACTAAACCTAGGTTTGTACAATGTAGACACCACTCCCCCTAAACTATCTTTCGAACCAATGCCCTCATCCTTATCGCGTCCCCCTCTCTTGTCCTTAGTTCAGCTAAGGATGAGAAAGACCAATTGTATCCAGCGCGATTTTTTTTGAAGGTATCGGTATTTAGTTGGAGAATCCTAATGATCCCAAAGGGGTTGCAGTGCAGGATAATTTAGGGTATTAAGATCTATTAGGATTAGGTTCAATTTGGATTTCAGATAATTCCACACCAATCCAATCATAACAGTCATCAATTTACATGCATAAAACTACTTACAATCATAACAGTCAATCATAACACAAATTTCAACACAAAGTCAGATACACAAGTACATGCATAAAACTACTTACAATCATAATCATACACAATCCTAATTCTCCGAATCCCCTAAAATAGTACTCAAAATATAGTGAAGTAATAAACCCAATTTACTTGGAACCCTAACTCGCTCAAACTTATTGTCCCAGTTAATTTTCTCCGTATGTCCTATAATAAAAAGATACTCTTTTTAGTATTTATACTTTGATAATACATATTCTAAGTTTAATTTAACTCACTTCTCCATATATACCTATTATTTTTAACGATTCATCTTACATTTAGTTTGAGGTTTGGTTCCAAATTTGATTTTCCCGTTTAGGTTTTAATTCAATTTCAACTGCAAGGAATCCTAAATACACTAGAATCCTAAATACACTAGAATCCTAATGTGAAATTAATCACATTAAGCTCGAGTATTTTTAATATCACATTAGGTCTTAATTTAGTATTCTAACCTATTCAGTACATTATAATCCCAATTTTGGATATCGGATTTTAAATTCTAAAATGGAAAATCTTACATTTTTTATCTAATTACCTAAACTTAATTTTTTTAATAAATTTATTTTGTACTGATATTATTATTATATTTATCCCAAATTTTAAACCTATTATTTCATATTTATTAAAATCCCAACTTCATATATTACTAAATTTCCTACAATTACCACATTCCTATATTAATTACAAATAACACTTCAAATGTTAGGATTAGGGTTTCCACATCAAAGATTAACATCCTTAAAAATCTAATTACCTTCTAAATTAATAATTATCACTTAATTAAGCCAAAATTACCTATTTTTCTCATCATTTTAAGGATAAAAAATTACTTAAAATTTTCAAAAATTAATTCAAAAAAAATGGCTTTATAATATTGTTCTATAGAATTAGGTATTTACAGAAAAAAAATTGAGTTTTAAACTACACTCCTAAGCATATTTATTTTAAATTCTAAATATGTTTGATTTTGCCCAATTTTTTAAAAACCCTATATTTACAAATATGATTACACTTAATCATTATTTTTCCCTAAAATCTACATCTAATTAAAACATTATAATAATAAATTTCTAATTTTTAAGCATAATTAATAATTTTAAGGAAATTTTTCAAAATCGGAAAAAGATTTGAGACTCACTTAGTTCGCTAGCTTTTTAGCTTCCAACATTGGTTCAAGTGTGTCGACTAGTCTAGGCGGCCAATTTGGAGTGGAGTGGTGGTGGTGGTGGTTCGGTTTCAAGTGGTGGTGATGTATAGGTTCGGCTTTTCTTACCCTAACTGTATAAATTTAGTGAAAAAATTCTAAAACCCAATTTCCCTCTCAATTTTATTCCTCAATTTTTTTTTTAGCTCCCAATTGATCAAATGAGCTCTAAAATTTTTCTTATATTTATAGGGTCATAAAGGAATTGTTTTGATTAATTAGGACAAATAAGGCTCATATCTCTTCTATTTTTGCTTTTTATGTGTTTGAATTTAATTGGTCAAATTTTCTCTTCTCTACTCCTATATAGATCATTCCAAACTTCTTGATTTTTTTTTGATATTTCTTAATTTTTTATAATTTTCTTTAATTATTTGCAATTATTTTGCAAATTTAGAGTAATTTAGGTAATTTCAGTATTTCTACCTACACATAAATATATATAGGGTACTAATAAAAACCACTTCTAAATATTATTTGGGTTATTATATGATTTTTAGTATACATATAATCTATCTCTAGTGATTTATTAGTTATTGAAATATATGTACACACTTTCGATAAATAATAAGTAATACATTAAGATTTAAAAATTTTTATTCTCTTATTTTATTACTTATTTTCATAAATTTGGGAACTTACGAGGGTCACTTTTACTAATATTTTTAGTTTTAATTTATAATTTAGGTTTCATCGGATTTTTTAACCGATCACTTTAAACTTTGTATACTAAATTCGATCATAGGTTACTTAGTGTAGACACCTAATTTTTACTCCTCTGTTAATCTTTATTTTTATTTTTACAAAAAGGGTCTTAATTCAAAAAAATAAAAAAAAATTAAATTAAAATAAAAAAATTAAAAAATAATGAAAATACCAAAAAATTAAGAAAGTAAAAATTATAAAAAATTTTATAGATTTTTAGGAAGTAATTTATATTTAGGAAAAATTAATTTTAGTGATTAGTTTTAGTTTTAGTTTAGTTAAAAAATTTTATGTTTTAGTTTTAGTTTAGTTAAAAATTTTATTTTAGGGATTCAAATAGTTTAAATATAATTTAATGTAATAAATATTAAGGCACATGCTAGCAGTTTAACGGATTTAAATAGTGGAGTATTTGGGTGAATTAAGTTAAGGTTACAAGTTCGAATCTCAGTAGTTATATATAAATTTGCAGAGTATTTAAGTGATTTTTTTTTAAAAGTTAGAATTAGTCATATTTTAAGGTATGGTTTTATGTAAAGGGTTTATCACATAGAAAGTTGTTTTTCTTTAAAAAAAAATTAATAAAGACTTTTTTTAAAATAAGATTATTAGAGCAAAAATTTTTTTTATAAAAAATAACATTTAAGAATTGGGACCCTTTTAAAAAAAAAAAAAAAAAAAACAACAAAAAAATTACACTTTTGTTAAAAACACGCCAAACCCCACTCCTAAAAAACCATTTCTTTAGTTATGGTTAATAGGATGGGGATCCAATTTTTTCCCCTTTCATTAGTTTGTGTGCTTTGCCTTCGGGTATGTAATATGTTTTTAAAATTTTTGTTATAGGTTCTTTTATTTATTTATTTTTATTCACTTGTATAGATAGCTTTTTTTAGACTTATATAATTTTTTTTTTATTTTTATCACGTCTTTAATTATTAGAAATTAGTTACAATTTTAGTGTTAGTGAACTATTTTTAAGTTAAAGTTTTAGTTTATTTATTTTTTTTATTTTTTTAATTTTATTTTCAAAATGATATTTTTAAAAAATCTAAATTTTTTACAAAATTTGTTTTTTTGCATATTATATTAATTTAGAAAAATTAATTGGTTTGGTTTTTCTAAATAAAAAAATTTTTTGTTTTTTTTAAAAAATTTTAAAAAAAAAATTTTTAAAGACTTTTTTTTAGGTTAGACTCTTTTCCATATTTTAGATTTTTTTACCATATTTTAAAAATTTTTTTCCTTTTTATTTAGGTTTCTTTTTGTGATTTAGAAATTTTTTCTATGATTCGAAACTATTTTCTATGGTTTAGAATATTTTCTATAATTAAAAACATCTTTTCTTATTTGTTTTTTTTTCCCTAGGTTTAAACTTTTTTTTCTTATTTTAGACATCTTTTCTAAAAATTTAGATATCTTTTTTGATTGGGAAATTTTTTTTTTTCTTTCTTTTTTCTTTTTCTTTTTTCTTTCTTTTAAGCATCTTTTTATATAAAAAGTTCTATGTGAACATTTTTTTAATTTCATAAAATCTTTAAAGTTTTTTTAAAAAATAAAAAAAATTATATTATTTTTTTAAATAAAAATTTTTAAATTTGGCATTTTTCAAAAATTAGGTTTTTAGTTTTTTTTTTTTATATTGGGAATAAAAATTGGTTATGGGGTTTTTTCTTAAAAAAAATAAAAATGGTTAATAAAAAGCAAATTTATAATCATTTTTTAAAAAAAAACCAACCCACTTGAAATTTTTTGAAAAAACTCGACGTCTAATCCCGACGAGCGGGTAGTGGCCCTTTCGGGACGACGAAAAATATGTAGAAACTTAGGTTCTTTTTTTCTTTTGATTTTATTTTTTTATTTTTTTAAATATTATAATTAAAAAAAATTTTAATTTCGGTAAATAAAAAATGGTACCGTTTGGATTTATGGGTTTTAGCCCAAATTCGGAACCTTCTGATTCTTTATTAGAATTAAAATTAAAAAGATGGGTGGGAAAATCATAAAATCCTTTCCAATTGGTTCAGTTTCTTTTTTTTTCCCCCGACTTCAGTGGGTAACGACCAAAAAAAATTTTTTTTAATAAAAAGCTAAAATTTTTCTCGATTTCTTTTTATCGAGGATTAATATTAAATGAGTTGAGTTAGTTTTAATCAAGAAATGAGAATTAATTTTAAATAAAGAAAAAGAAAAAACAGGCTTGCACTTGGTTTATTTTTGGCTTCAATTGAAAGCAAGGGCATAAGTTAATCTTCTATTAGATCGAATTTTAGTTGACTCGGTTTTTGGTCGAAATCGGGTTATTTGACCTTACCTGTGCGTTGCCCATGCAAGGGTAGTAGAGGAAGAAGGCGTTTATACAATCTCAATCCTGTGGTTCTAAGGCCCCAAAATGATCGGGAAAAGGCCCCCTTTTCGAGCAATTTATTGGAGATTAGGGGTTTACCCAAGTATCATGGCCTAGGTGTGGTTAGCACTTGGGCAGGGGTGGATGACATGTAAAATGGTGATTTTTGCTCACTTTGAATTGGTGTGAAAAAAGTAAGTGCAGTGTTCAGCAAAAAGGGGTGTATTGTGGTTTTAGTTTGGTGTGTTGAAGGTAATTAGGTAATAGGTTTTTGTTGGTTGTTGTAGATTGGGGACATGCTATTATTTCTATGGAGATCAATGTAAGGGCTTTCCCCTACTATCTAGTTATGGTGGATAAGTGCGAGAAGAGAGGGTCGTAAATTAGGGTTTGGTTTGCTTCAGCAATGATTTTGCAAAGCGGGGGGAGAGAGAGAAATTGCAGTGGCAAGACCGCATAGGTAGTTGGGCTAAATTTTGGGTGATGACATTGTTTGTGGTGGAAAAAATTTTGATGATGCAAGAGAGGGGTGTCCGGGGGAATGAATTGGAGCAATGGGTTATTTTGGGTGAAGTTGAAGGAGGTGGAGAGTTTTTTGAAACGGCTCAATCGAAAGAGAGAGGGTGGAAAGTCAATATCAATGGGGGGATTTATGAATGATGAAAACTTGAATGTAACAAAACAGCAGTACTTAGAACTGATGAACTCAAAATTACGTCCCCTTTTTAGTTGGGATTGGGGTGTTTAAAAAAACACAAGCCCTTAAATTTGGGTTTTAGCACCTTTTTTTTTTTTTTTTTTTTTATGCTTAAAACAACTCAAAATTTATACATAATATAAAAAAACTTTTCCCTTTTTATATAGAAAAACACTTCTCTTTTTAAAAACCCAAAATTTAAGTCAAAAAAATTTCCCCAAATCTGCGATGTGGGGAGCCTCTGCATCCACAAACGCCGCCCCCAAACGAAAGTTAAAGATTGGCCCCTTTTCTATCGTAAAAATCCCTTGCACCTAGTAAACCGAGAGCTAGGATGAGACTCAATAATTAAATGGCCCTTTTTTAATCCTAGCTAAAACCCTGTTCCCATGAGCCCCTTCCCCCCTTTTGCTAAGGTGGCTTTGTTGTTATAAGCAAATTTTAAGAAATGCATGACTCATTAATTTTTTTTTGTCGAATGTTAAAATTTTTTCATTTCCCTTAGATCGGCAATTTCATTCATACAACCCGCATACTATTATCTAACAAATTTCCTTATTTCTCTTAGCAAGTAGGTATTCATTATAATAAGTAAATGCTTTTCCCGTTTTCTTTAAAAATTAAGTTCATTATATAAATTTTTGTGATTACATTTAAGCAAAACAAGCATGAAATTATTTTAAAAAACACCCCCTCAACCATAAAGCCCGTAATATTTAAGGGGTTTGGTTGTCTCCAACAATTGGGTCCCCGAATTGTAAATATGATATTAAAGAATTTAAAAAAAAATTTTGAAGGCTAAGCTAAAATTTTTTAAGTTCATTTTTTTTAAAATTAGTTTTGTTTTTTTTTTCCCCAAATTTTATTAAAACTTCAATCGCATATAACTTTTTTTTTTAGATTCGATTTTTAGATTTATGTAAATTTTTATCGTTTTCGGTGTACTTTAACATGGTATGTTATATTTTCAAGATGGGCATAAAAATTTGATGGGAATCAGGTACAGACCTTTAAAACCCTGCAAGCTCGAGGTTTTTAAGTGTAGCATAACGAAAACTTTCTATTCCAATAAACCCTATCGAGGCCAAGTACTTCTTATGGTCATCTTTTAATTTCTGTACATATGTGCCCTTCTTTTTTAGAAAGGAGTTGATGATTACTTTTAACACCAAGCCCATTAATTACTCAACATCTTCCTTTTAAGAAACCCGGGGAGAGAGAGGTTTGAAATGATTTTAAACCTTCCTACTCGACAAAACCCATTTGTCCATACTATTTGCCACATTACTAACAAAATTACCAAAGCAGTATCGCTACGTTTTATGTAACTATGTAGAAAGTAACACCAAAGATTGTTTTCTTCTATATTTATTTTTCCCCTTTTTTATCGTATACATTACTTCTTTAGGAAATATCATTTTTATCTTTTCCCCTTTGGGAAAAATTGCCCTAACTTGCGGTTAAATACCCTTGTACTTATGCGTAAAAGACATATTTTCTTTATAACTTCTGAGTATTTTCTTCCTTAGTAAATATGTTGTTGACTCTCAACATCACTTTATTTTTTTCCTTAAGCAATGTTGGTGGCGAATAACTTGATAGGGCAATTTTTGTGTCAAACGAAATTTATTGTAAGTTCTTGGAAGTTCTTTACGCATGTTCTTCTAGAGTTGTTCTGGGGTTTTTGCTTACTGTTTCTTTTGTTTTTTTGCCCCTTTCATATATTTCCCATTTACCCTTTTCAAACTTTTACAATTGGACCCCCCAGCGACAACCTTATATGTTCTTGGTCATAGTTTTTTAAAATCTTGCTCAAAGAGAGATTTTTGTGTGAATTGTAG
>JAMXBC010000173.1:0-37624 GCA_024138005.1 Lumnitzera racemosa | reverse complement strand
GGAATTGGGTTACCTTTTTTAAAGGGAAAAAATTTAGGTTTTAGGTAAAAGGGGTTAAAAAACCCTTATAATTTTGAAAAGGGTTTTTGGAAATCTCATTGGGAATAGGGGGACAAAGATATGGGTTTTCTTATGGCTTGCCCCAAGCCCCCCATGTTTAGATCCCTAATCTTAACAACAACTAAATTAATATACAAATTATTGCTTTACTATTTTACAAATTTTTCTAACAATCGTTTAGACCCTTTTTCCCCGGGTTTAATTGGCTTGAGAAAAAGGGTTGAATAATTATAGGCTTCATGGCCTTATTCCCAAAAATATAACATTTCTTATCTCTTTTTTCCGAATTTTTTAACCCCCTTAAACCCTGGGCTTTCCACAACCGTTATCCCCTTCTTTTTAAATAAGAATCCTCAAATTTTTTCCACTATTAAATCATCAAAATTTTGGAAGTTATCTATCTCCTATTTGGGGTTTTAAATGGGTTTTAATTTGCCCAAATTTTATTTTTTTGGGTTTAAATTTTTTTCCCTCCCTATCCATCCCTTAAGCATATGAAACTTTTCACATATTTGGGGTTGAAAACACAAAAGGGGGAAAAGTTTATCTACAAAAAACACTTTTAAATTTCAAACCCAGGGTTTAAAAAGTTCAGGTTAAAAATCTTAATCCTACATAACTTTACCCTTAAACAAAATAGAAGCATGATTTTCCCTTTTTACCCAAAGGATACATAAAGTTTTTCCCAAAACCTGTTCTACCACAAATTTTTCCACCTAGTGGCTTTTGCAAGCCCCCAAGCTTAACCATCAAAGGATTTAAACAATTGGTTGAAATTTAAAGCAATGTACACTATTCAATCTTTATTAAACATTAGTTTATTTTACACTTAGGGTCATATTTTTTAATGAGAAAGGAAGTTTGGGCCTCCTTTCCTAGCTCTTTGGGTGTAAAAATCCATAAAAAACATCTTATTTTCAAAAGCACATTTTTCCCATTGCTTTCCCCACCGGTACTTTTGCAAGACCCCAGCTTATCCATCTAAATTTTAAACAATTTTTTGGGGCAATTGAGCTAATGTATCATTTTTCAATCTTGTTTTTAAAAGAATTATTTTTAGTTTGCATCTTTATATCATATGCTCTAAGGGTTTGGGGGAAGCTTACCTCCATTCCTTAGCAAAGTTGGGTAATTTTTCCCAAATTAAATCTCCTTAAAAATTCTAAATATTTTTCCCTTTGTCACTACAAAACATGGGAAAATATTATTTACCCCCTTTTAACAATTACCCCTTAAATAAAAACAACTATAGATAGGGACTTCCTTTCATGCACCCCAATTTTAAACCCCACATTGTTTCATGTCAACTTTTCCCCGAGATATTTATCCTATTCTAATTACCCAACTCAACAAAACATTTTTTTTTTTAATATCAACTCGTAAACTTTTCCAAAAATTTAATTTCTTCAAGAATTATTTTAGTTCTTGGTCTAAGTATCCCATAATTATCCCACCCCTTAACCAACCTTCTTTTCCATTAAATTAAAAACCACCTTTGAAAATTTTCCCCTTCTTAACCTATTTTTCATCGTATTTACACTTGTTTTATTTTTTCTTTAACAAATCTTTTACCTCTCTTTTTTAATTTGGATCTTTTTGGGTTTTCTTTTTTCAAATGTCTACCAAATTTTTGAACCACCTAAAACAAAATTAACCCCTTTAACATCTATAAAAACTAAGGAAGTTTAACCTTCTTATAAACCCTATTTAGGGCAACAATTAACGGATTGCCTCGTTTTTTTTTTTAGTTTTCCCCCTCTTTAGCCTATATTTTAATTTATTTATTTTTTAAAATTTTTGAATAGTCATCTTCTAATCTTTAAACCCATGTTTCTTAAACTCTAGTTCATGGGTTTTTTTCGAATTGAAAAAGGGGGTTTTCCCTAAGTTTTTAATTTTGACATAAATGGCAAATGAAAAGGGTTTTGGGGTTTATTTTTTGTAATACATAGAAATTTGGACATTTTATTTCTTTTTAAATTATTTTCGTTTTTAAATGAAATTTTTAAACAAAATTTAAAAACCAAAATTTTAAATTTTTGGCTTACCTATTTGGTTTTTAAAGAAAAAGAACACATGAAGGGCCTTTTCCCAATTTTTTCAATTAAATAAACATAATGAGGATATTGGAAAAAAAAACAATACCAATTTCAAATTAATTTTGAAATTTTACATTTTGGGTTTTAAATGAAGGAATAAGAAGGGGCCCCAAAATTTCCCAAAGGAAAAATTTGAAAGAATTTTTTTTACTTTACCCTTTTGAAAAAAATAACAAAGAGGAAAAGGGTGGATACCCCAAAAAAAATTCTTTTTTTTAGGGTTTGCAAAAAGTATCTGTAACATTCCAAGTTTTAAAAACAGCAAATAACTAACAAAAAATATTTAAAAAACCCTTTTTTACCCCCTAGCCCCAAAGATTCCCCAAATTTAAAGGGGTTATAACTTATTCATCTATGGCCTTATAAAAATAATATTCTTTTTCTCCCTATAACCTATGTAGATTTTTTTTAACAGAGGTATCAAAAACTCCCCACCCTTTTTAAACACTTTTTTATCTTTTGGTTCTAGATTTGATAATTAGCCAAGTTCTTTCCCCTTTTTTTTTATACAAATTTTGGGTCATCATTTCACCTTCACCCTTTTAAAGGGGACATTGTGAAAGTAAACCAAAAGCCGACTTTTTGGGGACATCTTTTCCCCCATTTAATTCTTCTCTAAATTGGGTCAAAAATATTTTCCCCCATTCATTCACATACTAGTAATTTAAAATTTTTCCGAATTATTTGTAAAACCCTAAACAAGAAATAGTGAATAACCAACCAACCAAAAAAAATTGCCTTTTTTTTTTAAATACTTGACTTCAAAAATTTCAAATTTTTTATAGAGTTAAAAATAACTCCCCAAATAATTCATTAAATAATTCAATTATGCCCCTATAAGGGAAAAGAAATACTAAAATGGGAGTATAGATAGTAGGGAAAAGACAAAGAAATTGAAAAACAAGAAAAAAAACTACTCAAGAATATTAAGTCTTAGTAAATATTTTCAGAACTAATAGCACTTAAAATCGCTTTTAGAGGAGATAATTTCGATTTGAAATGATTTCATTTAATCCAAATGAAATTGCCTCTTTAAAAGGTGATTTCCATAGCTATAAAATACACATAAACCAATTTTATTAAGAAGAGATTTCAATTTAAATTAAAATTACCTCTTAAAAGATGATCTTACGTACCATTATTATGGAATATTTCTTCTCTCTATGATTTAATATTTTAGGAATTTTTTTTTTCGTTTTTTATAATTTTTTTTTCCTATCCCTACCAATAGTGGACATGCAAATTTAGATAAATTTGGATTTTTTAAGAACAGAAAAAAATGGGTACCTAAGCAAAGATCTACCTAGCAGTAATGGTATAGTTGAAAGGTTCCTGAAAAAGAATTACATAATTACCTTTGGAAAATCCCTCAAGTATAGAGGCTCATTCTTCAAAACTGATGCCAGTGAAAAGTACTCTGGAGGAGCAATTCTTCTAAAGTAAGGAGAAAAAGAAGATATGTATGAAGATTACAAAAGTAGGAAATACAAAGGACTTAGAAATCCTAGCCATTCGAACGTTTAAGGAGATCCTTGGCGAGTGAAATATGGTAATTCAAAAGTTTGAATATCATCATAGGGATCACTATTTCAAATTGAGATGATTGAGGTTCTTTTTCCAAAAAAGCTTTAAATTTAAGCACAAAATTTAGTTTCACATTCTCCAATTGTTAAGATGGTAGAATGGTTTTCAAATATCTTATGAAGTCAAACACGTTTTCTAGGAAAACAAAATCAGATGCACTGACATCTAATCCAAACCTTAGAAAGAGATTAAAGAAGCTAAGATGTGGAATTCTAATCATCACTTATTTTAGTAATATACGTGCATTAAAGAGCATCGTCATGAATACTAAGTCTAAATCCGATTATCTCCAGTATGGTACAATTCATAATCCTTCAATCATCCATGGACTACAGGGTTAACCTAAATGATGCAAGGCAATTTTGAAGAAGATAGCAAGAACCTCAAATATGTGGATTATCAAGTTAAAATTTTCAAAAAATAGGAAGATTAAATCTAAAATCCTTTGATTTTTATGCCACAATAGTCTTATCACTCATCCCTATATTTAGAGATTTCATGAAGGCTAATTTCCAGTAGAATTAAAATGGTTTATTAGTATCTTAAGAGCATCATTACACCATTGGGCTATTAGATTCCAACCTATGAAGCATTGTATATCTGAGGATCCATCAAGACAATTCAAGTATTGAATCATCAAATTAATTTGACCAATTAATGGAATGGTTTAGGTCTCTTACCAATTTGAGAACATATCATTGAATCTTGGATCAATCATTTAAATCCAATATTTTAAGAGCAAATCCATTAACAATTTAAAGGAAGCTGCTTATAGAAACTTAGACAACATAGATGGAATATCCCAATTAGTAGACAACAATGGATGGAATATCAAACCAGGAAGATATTATCCATTAAGGCCTTTGCAACTATTGTTGAAGAAGGATTTGGAAGGAAGATTCGAGAAGATGATAGAAGCTATCGTGAAACCTAAAGGAGGTTATGTCAATAAATTAGACCATTCTAAAAGAGATATGGCCAAGGTCCCCATTTGCAGTAGAGGTACCATGGTATCATAATAATGATTTACCAGTTTACAACACCTTAATTAAACAAGCTCTAAAGGATAGAGAGATTGATCGAATAGAGGAAGAACCGATCTTAGGGCAAGATATAGCTAAGAAACCTATTAACATGATGACATCAATATGGTCACCTTCACAAGAAGTTGGTGATAGGCAAGAATTGATTGACCTACAAATCATATCAAGATAACGTAATTATTAAAGTATGCCAGTCGTTAGATCTAAAAAATAAGGCAATTATTTAGGTATGTCAGGTTAATAAATTTCATAATGTTTGGTTTGCTTAATAATACGTATTATCAAGTATTGGTATTAAGTTACTGTAGTCTACAGTAAGAACTGTCGGACTATGGGTACTAACCTGTTTTGTCTCTATATCCTAAAATGCCTATATTAGGGCATTAACTTATATTGTGAAAGGTAGAATATAGCTGTTTGAAAATATATTATAAGTTATTAAAAAATATCTTATGGCTTTTTAATATCCTTCTCTTTCTCTCACCAAACCTTTAGAAAGAACTTACTAGGCATTCTGGTTTATCCTCCAAGATTAAAGTAGCTCTATACCTTGCCTTTTTAAGAGGAACTATGTATTAGAAATGAATTATATGGATACATAAAGAGCATATATATTATTAAGTCATTTTAACAAAAATACCTCATTCTTGAAAGTCGCTTTCAACTTAGAAGAAGCATTAAGGAACAAATTGAATATTGATAAGGCTTAAAGTATTTGAATGCTATCTATTGTTCTTCTTCATTTATGTGATAGGTATATAATTAAACCAATAGTTTGGGGCTACTGGCCCAAAGAATGGTAACTAATCCCATATCTATTTGATATAACAATGCACTATATCATAAATTTATTGAATATGATGAATAAGCCTCAATTTGAGAATCATAGCCAAGCAATTTCTTTCTTTAGAGAGGGGTAGAGTAGGTATATTAATAATGGAAAGCTTAGGATACACTTGCTATGACCACATTTATCTCAATTACCACTAACTACAGCACTTACAACATAGTATATAACTAACTTGCCTTCAATAAAATCATACTCAAACATGAAAGATTACCTATAAGAAATATCTAATCTTTATGACCCAGAAAGATTGATGGAACATCTTCTACCCTTGGTAAATCCATATTCAGCTATTATAGACCACAAAAGATCTTTGCTAAGACACTCATTAAACTAAACTCAAAATAATGTTTAAAGGAATAGCAACTAATCCTCTTAATATAGATCTATGTGTCATCTTGGAAGCTTCCTAAGAAGAGCAATTTTGTAAATGTAGATACCACTAGAACTGCCCTAGATTATGGTTACTTAAGTTGACACAAATACACTATGACAATTAGACTTGCTCTAACACTTCATGGGAGAAAAGGGTTGCTAATAGTACTAGATTAACATTACTGGGTAAAGTGTTTTTAGAAATCACTAGTGCTCTATGTAGTACCATTAAAATAGCTTTAAATGTAGAATAATGTATTTTGAAACACTATATCCAAACTAGCAACCTACTTAGTTTTGTTCCCCAAACTTTTAGAAGCATGATAATTGTAAGTTAGATCATTAGAGCACCTTTAGATCCTAAGGCGAATGTTGCAATTTTTTTCATTACTAAATGTATATAGAGTACAAAAACATCCTTTGATTAACTTGCTAAGGAAAGAAAATTATGCCCCGCTCATCATTTACAAATAGATTTCTAATAAGACTCCCAATAGTCCTATGCTTCAAGATAGAGATTTCTAAAGATAATTCTTTTAAAAATTCTTACCAATATCCTAGGTAACAAGCAAAGAAAAGCGCTACTACATCACTATCGCTTTATAAAATACAACTGACTCCATGTTTATAAGGAAACAAGTTGGATCTGAAATAATCCTATTTCCAAAAGCCATAAGAGGAAATAGGAGATTAGCTCCTCTCTTTCTCAACTATGATGATGATTCGGCCATTAGAACATATAGAGCTCCTAAACCAGATAAGAGACTACAACAGAATTGTTTAGTACTTTGACAATTAGGAAGGCCAAATTATTTATTCAAAGACACCATTTAGATGGCCATTGTTTATTTTGATGAAAACTACATGTGATGATGTTATGTTACGAGAAATTTCTTTGAAAACCCTTTAAAAACAGCCAAAAGAAAATCATCCTCTAATGGAAAAGATATTAAGATGGTGATCCTAATATTTGGACTATTGGAGAAGATTATGGGAAATGCAGTATATGGTTTTCGTTATGGACGCATCACCTCAAGTTAGAAGAAATACCACTAGTAGCAATATAGTTCTAGGACATGGAGAAAAAGTAGCCTTCAAGCAAAGCCATATAACATAATCCTTGTATAATATTAACTTAGGTATATCCAAATCTTGGATTCTCTGTACAACATGGAACAAAAACTCAACAAGATCAAGGCTTGATCCTATGAGAAGATAGGTGAATTTCACTCTAAAACCACTTAGCTAGAGAATGCATAGGAGGTCAATCTACCCAAACATCTTGCAAGGTAGAATTCTAAAGATTAACTTTAACCTAAGAAATGGAGAGAATAACAAAATCATCTTCCACAAGTGAAAAATTAGGCATTAGATGAAGCAAATATCACATTAAATTTCTGACCAAAGTACCCCAGAAGATGCTTTATGGAGAATCTAACTGATTAGATAATCAACAATTGACGATGATTGTGAAAACTCACATCAAAAGAACAAACAGGACAATTAAAGTCTCATTTGATCCTTCTTTCATAAAGAGACCAAAAAAGATGAACGGAAATCTTACCTTTGAAGAATAATTTGTAGAAAATTCACATCACTTTCTAAAAGTAACAAATCCTACAGAATGTACTGCTTTTGGAAAGTCAAAACAAGAGTAGTGTAGTTGAAGTTGTACTCAACTAGCATACGCCAATGATGTATGCACAAAACACAGTGCTCAAAAGATAGATTCTAATGTAGAAAATATTCAATAAAGGTTATCTATTGTTGAAAGAAAAGTAAGAACGACGGCTCAAAAGTTTATTTCTCCCTTCAAATAGACTTGAAGATGTGAAAAAATCCCATACCACAATAGGTATCAGTCTCCAAATAGTTGAGAAAGGAGTTAGAAATTATAAAGTTAAAAAATCAAATTATCACTGCTTGAAGCTAAAGAAAAAGGGAACTTCTTATTTCTACCTATGCAGAACCGATATACTTTCTGACACCTTAGGCCTAATTAAAACATCAATATTCTCACTCAGAGCCTCCAATTAGTAACCTAAGAAAGCCCTGTTTGGAACAAGAGAGCAAGTTAAACAATTAATGCTTCTAAAAAAAAGAAGAGAAAGATAAAGGAGACTTCAATAAGATTTTGTATAAGAAGATTTTAACAAAGCTTAAAATGTGGTGAGATGAAGAGAATCGGAGACGACACTTCCAAATCGAGAGTATGCATCGTAAAAATTCAGGATGCTAATCCTATCAAAGACTTTTCTATAAGCTTATCACCATCAGATAATTGAGGGGGCAAAAATTTCTATGGTATGAAGGAATCTAAGAAGAAACATTTAGTTACTTTCTGATGACATTCCTAACAAGAAGAAGATGCCATAACAGCTTAGGATGAGAAGAATCCAGGCAATTCAGACTCAATCAAGAGACAAAAGTTCTCGAGACTATCTGGATAAAGCTGGTGATTCTAGTGAAGAAAGCATTACTTCTGAGCTAACCATCAAACCCAATCTTAATGGTTTGAAGTAATAAATGAATGATGAGTTAGACTCTGATTTGACATATAGAAGCCTTCCTCTCTTTGTAAGAAGACACCTAAAATCTAATGTCCTTTTTATAGATGATATACAAACATTAATGGCTAGATAGGCTTTAACGAATTTCATTCTTGAAGTCAACAAAGTTTCTATAACACATTCTTCTTCATGGAGAGATTTTGATTGACTTTTATCAATAGATCACTAGAATACTTAAGGATTGGTGGAACACTACGTCTGAACAAGATTAATATATTTTATTGAACTTAGAATAAATTTTAATGAATCGCATCAACAATATCCACTGTTCCTTATAGAATACCAAAAGATTTGAAAGGAAATAAGGGAAAGATTTTCATGGAAGTAAATGTTCTGATAAAAAAAAGACTTAGATAGACATCTTAGAAATGGTTCAACTCTTTTATCAACTAGGATTGACAATAACTTGAAGCAAGTATTTCTCTTCTTATATTCCATTTGGCCATTGTTAACAGAATTGAACGGATATCTTCAATTAAAAAACTAAATGTGTTTCATGTCTCAATTAGAGAAATTCAGCAATAAACTTCACATGGTCATTGAAGTAGTGTTGAGATAAATGGAGTCATCAAAGATTACCATCGAGACAGCAACGTTTTTTATGAATGTGTAGCAAGCTATAGTTCTATATCAAAAGTAGAAATCTTGAAAAGGAGTGTGGTTTGCAATTCAGAAAGAAAAAGAACCACTTCAAGTCAGAAGTAAAAAATTCTTTTGAAAGGCAAAAAGGAAGATTTCTAATAAAAAAATGGAAGTCGACAAGAAAGAAAGAAAGAAAGGGAAAAAACAGCTTAGTGGTATCATACTCAACAAATCTGGACATTAATGCTAAACAAGTCCTCAAAAGAGATCTCAAAAAATTATTCTAAGCCATTATTGAAAAGGCCTAGAGTTAAGATATAAAAGATGAAGACCTTGATCCCTAGTTTTCAAAAGAAGATCAACCAATAAGAGAAAACTTTGTTTTCTCTACAAACATACACTCAAGAATTTGATTGGGCAGATTCGGAGATGAATAGTCCCTCAATACAGAATACACAACCGATGATTGCCAATGAACTGATGTGTATTAGTACTCCTCATGTTTCCAATCCAAATCCTCGTTAGGCAAGATATGCTAAACAATTCCAGTGATTGCTTTCATTGATCACCGGAGTTTACCAAAAGTATATTGGATCCTCAAAGTAATTTCAAATAATCTTTAATTTCACACTAAAAGACCTTTGTGACTGCATATCCAATGCCAAATTCTATATACACCTTAGAATTAAGCCAATTAAAAATCCAATTTTTTCTTAGATGCAGTATCATAACTCCATCCTTAGATCTCCATTGCCGCAATAAGGATATTGTTGATGGATGGGAATATTATACAAGATGCCTCAAAAATGAAGATTTTACCATAGAAGGAATAAGATTCAAGAAGTATCACAAACCATATACTAAAATTCTAAATTCAATCTATTGGGAGATCAGTATGGCAGAATTTTCAAAAGGATATAAAATAGATGCATTGCTGAAATCACAGCTGAATTCTTAGAAAAACCGGCAACCATCTACTGGAGAGCAAAATCAAGAATTCTTTGTGAAGATTCTTTTTAAGAAGAATGAAGATATCGATTCAACTAAATAAGACATTTAGGAATGAATCTTGAACATACAAAATTACAGAACAGAATGCAACACATTATTAAGCTAAGGATTGATAGAGCCATTAGATTCACAATGAGCTTGTGAAGCATTTTATATCAATAAAGATAAAAAAGCTAGAGGAAAGCTAAAGCTTGTCATCAATTATGAAGCCTTTTAATAAATCACTTGCCAAGATGACGAATCCAATTCAAACATGAATACATCATTTCACAATATTGCTAACGGTAAGATCTTTTCCAAATTTGATTGTAAAGTAGGATTTTGGTATTTTCTCAATCTTGAAGATAGGCATAAAAACAGGTTTTGCATCCTAATCACCATTACGAGTGGAAAGTCTTACCAATTGGCTAAAAATTGCTCCATTACTAATTTAAGAAAGCCATGATCTAGATTTCTAACCTATTTAAATAATGCTATCATCTACATAGATGAAATCCATCTTTTCAATCATATGATACATCCCATGCTAAACTCTTTTAAAAATCTTATGAAATAGTGACATCATATGGAGTTATACTTTCGAAAAAAAAGAAGATAAAGATAGACTAGACAGGAAATTGGGAATTTTTAAGGGATGAAAATCAAAGATGGTTTGTTATCAATCAAAAATCTATTATTACTCAAGAACTATACAATTGCCCTACTGAAGATCTCAACACCAAACTAAATATAACAATTTCTAGGAATTGTAAACTTTCTGAAAGTTTCGTTTTCCAAATCTCTAAGGACACTTCTGCCTTATCTCAAATGCTCAACAAACATACCAACGGATTGAAGTATTCGGAAAAAAATGTGTTTTGGTTGGGAGAAAAAAAGATAGGTGGAAATTGGTGAATCTCCGTATTTGGTAATTTAAGGGATGTCAAAATGCAATATTGTTTGAGTACTAAATTAAAAGATTTTATACTTGACAACTAATATAAATTAATTGATTCAAACGATATAAATAAGGAGAACATGCAAATTTTTAAAATTTTGATTTAAATATGGATTTACCTTATAACTTTCCACATATTGCAAATGAATTTTTAAAAGTATCAAGTAGCAAATACTCCACAATGGTTGTAATAAATCATTAAATTTATGATATTGGTATAAAACATTACTTTAAATTTATCAAAATACGTTTTAGAACTTCCGCTAATTTTGAGCATATAAAAACTTTCTTAGTTAAAAATGAAAATAAATTGTGTTAAATGACTTTTTTAAACCTCCTCCACCTAAGAGAAAACCTCTCCTTTAAGCCATAAATGCCTGTCCATATATAATCTATTAATGTTAGGGGAAAATAAATTTATAATATTTAAAAGTTTAAAATATAAATTAAATTTAAAATCAAAGTTTATAATAAAAAGTATTTGTAATTATCTCCCTGTAATTAAATTTAAATATTATAAAAAAAAAAATCTATTTTTAAACTTTTAGTAAATATGCAAAAATACGCCCTAATATGAGGTACAATCTTTGGAAGCAGCGACCAAAAGGAGAGAGATAGAGAGAGCTTTTAAAACTTAAACGGCCGGTGGCATTTTATTGGCATACGTGAGATGTCTCCTTCCCCCGCATTGTATTATGCACAGAACGTAAAATGCAACTCAGAAATGCATTCCTCGCCAGCTAAGGGTGCAAAAGGTTCGAGTATTTGTTGGCATTTGTATATCTAAATTTTATCTTCCCTCATAGACCAGCCCAATGCCATCCGCCATTGATTTTTCCGCGTGTAATTTCATAGATTCATATTCGCTGATCCGATTATCAATTAAAAAATAGAAAACAAAAGCATCCCAGCGCAACGAGAGCAAATAATTGCAAACTTTATATCATTACAGCAAAAGGCTAAATTAACATTTTTTTTTATTTAGCAAATAAAAAAGGTAAATATGTAATTTTTCATACATTGTCAAACAAAACACATGTACCCTTTAAATAATCAATACTCCTTTAGGATAGTGCAGTAATTAATTTTCCCTAAGGACAATTAAACAAAATAAATAATTAATGCAATGAAATTACATTTAAAGTTTGAAAAACTTTACCAAGCCTATCCCACACTTCTTCCATTGTGCCTCCGCTAAGTCTCTCACTTATCATTTACTCATTCCCACTGTTTATTTCATGGTTTTTACAAAATCGAAACTATCCAAGACTATTATGTGCTTCGTTATAGTACAACTTATAGCTAATGAACAAGCCAAAGTTTAAGTTTTAATGTATAAAGAGGAGAGAATGCCATCTTTTTTAGAATATTCAAAAGAATTATCCAATTGGAAAAAAAAAATAAAGAAAATGTATTATCCTATGGGAATTTTTACCCTACCCTAAAAATTGATTAAAGAAAATGAGAATATCTAATTTTCATGGTAAAGAATTAAAAATTCTTAAAGAATTTTAATTTAATTTTTTATTTTTTTAAGCACCTGTATTGTGTGTGAACTGTCTGCTATTTGTTTTTTTTTTTTGTAAACTATTAAAATTATAATATAAACACTCCAAATTTTTTAATACATATTTCATATTTTTTAAAAATCTTGAATGGTAGTAAAACGTTTCCCACATCGAAATCCATTTAAAGATAATTTCGTGTATCAACTGTCGGTTTAATTATTTCCTAAAAACAATTATTTATCACGAAATCAGATGTTATAGTCTCTGAGATCCTAATCCTAAAAAGAACCTCAAATTAGATGATAAATTTGCCTAAAAAAAATTAAAAATGAGTATTTATTTAAGAGAGAAATTTGGTATTGTATTCAAAGAAAAAAGTTTGAGGTGTTAAATTCAAGGGGACAAACATATTTTAGTTGATAAGGTATACTTTTTTTTTTTTTCTCCTATATTTTAGTCAAAAAGTTTTGTTATATGGCTTTTTTATGAGCTTATTTTTGCTACTGCAATGTTTCTTCATTAATTTGAAGTACGACAACATACTATACATATTATATACAATTAAAAACCAAGGTATATGCCCATAACATTATATAGACCATATCATTTTTGGGGAAAAAAAAAAATGAACTTCTCATTGTGATGTTACAAGTACTGTAAAATATATATCTGGGTAAAAAAAAGAGAAAATCAGCAATAGCCATGAGAAACCAATAAAATTAAAGAAAACTCGAACTTTGAATGCAATTTGTTACCCATTTTAAAATTTCAAGAGCAACAAAATTTCCTTCCTTATAATAGCAATTTTTCATCCATTGTAATAGCATTTTTAGTCTTTTACAAAAAGTATACACACGTAATTTAAACTATTTCCTTATCTGGCTTGAGATTTTTATCTTAAAATTATTTATTCTTCTAATTGACTAATCTGAACCAATGGGGCAAATCAGCTGTCAAAACATTAATTGCAACTGGATAATTATATAAAGACTAAGTTACTGTTACAATGGATGAAAAAAATTTTCACTCTCGAAGTCCTTTAAAACTGATCTAACAGCCTTCATTTTTAGAAACTTGACATCTTTTCATAATTTTAATAATTTTCATGGATGACATTATAATTTATCAGAGGAAAATACTAAAGGGACAAATCTGGGATCATTTGCCTCAAACAAGAAAGTCCTAAGCTCCTTAATTTTTTTGCGCAAATAGTTTGTATAAATTTAACCATAAATAATTATGTTTATAAAATTTTGAAAAATGCAACTATAATCTTTTTTTTTTCTTTATAAAGGAAGTCATAAAATAACTACATAATACCTCTTGAAACCCATCCAAATTGTAAAAAGAATAAAGGGTGCGGGAGTTAAACTTTTTTTTAGCTGAATAGTATTGAATAAAGGGATATATGAAATCGATCGCCTGTCATTTCCTGAAGTTCACATATAATCACATGGTTCATTATTGGTCTTGTAGAATTTAATTTTTATTGTGTTTAGTATAAATAATTTCTACTGATTTAAATAAACACTTGTTTTGAACCCAATAATAAATTTAATAAAGAAGGAATCAACGAGCTACAAAATGAGCTTTATTTTCTTGTGACCTAAAATTAAAAAAAAAAAGTAGAAATACCAAGAATTTATTTTTAGCCAAATAATCCTATCTCCTTTACGTTCATCTAACCCTAAAAATTGGAAAAAAAGGATACCACGGGCCAAGAAAGGAAGAATAAATTTTCCAAAATTAAATTATTATATTTATATGTGACTCTAATTTAGGAGTGTAAATATATAAGCTATTTGAGTTCCTTTAGGATTTATTCAAATCTATTGCCCATAGTTAAGTCAAGCTCATTTAAGCTCACGATGTTTTTGGCATGACAAACTACCAATTAATTGAACTCAAATTGAATTTAATATTAATCAAGTCGAGCCTGAGTTTGAATTTTATTATTTTATGTAAATTTATAATAACTTTTAAGATTATTGACTGTAAATAAGTAAAATTAAGTCGAGCTCGAACTTTATCAAGTATCATTTCAAGATCTTATAAATTAAAGCTTGTTTGAGTTTGACTTTCAAGTATTTTCATTTTAATGACTCTGAACTTGATATTGTATTAACAGACTTTTTATAATAGCTGTAGTTGGAATTTAATTAAACCATTTTTTTTTTTATTTCCGAACATTTAAAACCATAAGATGCAAATTAAACGGGAGAAGTCAGAATTAATAATGAGACCTTTCATGTCATTTTATTGACTGGGGATCCCTTTCATTTTCCATTTTTTTTTCCCTTTAAATCCTTTTGGCCGAAATGGGGACCCATTTCATGACTTGTAGGAGATTACGTACATTAACATTTTGGTTCGCTCCCATCCTATGGATCCGACACAATAGCTAGATATATGCATAATGCATGTTGGAAGGGATTCGTAACGTGGTACCTTTGTCCTCTCACGAAATCAGGTATCATACCAGTACTTTTTTAAAAATATTAAACATAAATTTTTTTTGTCTTACCTATATATTTGCTATTAGGTAATAGGGTACAATTAATATTGAGAAATAAAAAGAATTTTCATTTTGGCCTTCTACAACTGTTTCAAATAAATTTATATGAAACTATTATTTATATATAAATAATGTGTGGGACCCAAATGAAAACCAAAATCAAAATGAAATGTGACACTATAAGTCCCGGTCGGTATTCCATGAAAGCGCAAATTAGATGAGTTAGAACAATGGATGCTGCCGTTATAGAGCAAACAAATATTTACCAAAAAAAAAAAAAAAATGTATAGGAGCAAACAAATCGATATAAAATCCGTTTTTGGGATCTTTTCACCAATAAAGGTGATCATTAAAGACTACGTTCAAGTTGACGGATTTTTTTCTTTTTTGTTTTTTCCTCATTTGCTTGCTAATGTAAAATTTGTTAATCTATTTGTTTGTTTCTACAAAAGTTAGTCTTCAAACATTTATAAATTTTTTTCTATTTTACCAATTCATTTTTTTTTTTAATTTGATATCAACAAAATAAGATTTTTAACAATTTTGTTTAAATTTTCCATTTATAGTTAGGAAACGTTTGCTTTGACTGGTCCACGATATTATGTGTAATGGAAAAGAAACAAAAATGCAAAAGAAAAAGGGAAATGTATGACACTAAGCATTATGTACATGCTGGAATTTCAATGTGTGGTATTTTAAAAATTTATTTTGACAGTTCAAATTAAAAAATAAAAAAAACTAAGAGCTTTAGATATACTTTGGGCCTGCTGTTTTTTCGTGAGTAAGAGGATAGTAGAGAATCCAGACATTTCCACTAAAAGATACAATGTCCATGCTAAATGGCTACCCACAACATTACATAGTTTTGCTTTTTACTACTCACCTTACGTGGACAAACATGGAAGTAAGAGCTTATCTCTTCAACGAACAATAAGGATATAGTAAAAAGCAAGAAGCTCATATTAAGTATGACCTAAAAATATAATATTTGGATGTGGCATGTATTTTCATTTTAATACCACAAGATGCTGCCCGGCCAAAACAAATCTCATGTGAGAATAAACTTAAACACTTCGGGGCAAAAAACCTGCAGATGATAAGTTAAGACAGACAACTTTCACTTTGATAAAAGGTGGAAAATTAAAGTCAAATCTTTCCCCACAAAAAGATCCCCAGAACTGAGAAAAAAAAAGAAAAGAGTGTTGTATCTTCTTTGCAGCTGAAGATGGTTAGTGGTTCTTAGCCTGCAATGTGTATAAGGATTCAGACATCTGCTGTACTATTGAGGTGTAAAGTTTTGAGGAATTATAATTACCCCAAATGACTAAAAGTTTGAAAATTTGGGATTTGCTTATGCAGTGATGTTTGTACTTTCGATATACGAGTATGGAGAAATTTTGAGGAATATGAAGAAAGTAGAATTTTTTCCTCTTCCCCCCTCCTTTAATCTTCTATTAACGTAATAGAAAAAAATTACTAATAATATTATTTATTAATTAAATATTGCGAACAATTAAAACAGACATCTATAAAGAATGAAAAAAAACTTACAAAGGGTTGATAGAGTTCTACTTTATAAAAATTGAAAACGTAAAACTCATATGAAAAAATCGAAAAAAACTCAAGGTGGTCAATGCCAACGCTAAAAGATTAATATGACATTCCTTTTGTTGGGGAAATTGACCAAATAGAATACACTCTTCTAATAAAATATTATGTCCGCTCCGACAATATTTTTTAAAATTTAACATTTCTTTGACCCTAATTACTGTAAATGATATAACTAAACACTAAGGAAGCATAAGAGCGAGAAGCACTAAAAGAATGTAAAGCAAAATATATTCCGCATATGTCGAGGACCAGTTAAATTAATGATTAACTTGAGATCCACTATGAGAAAATCTAAGGAGCATTCGGGAGCTATTAAGGCTGTCTCACTTAAAAGAAAGATAAGAATGAGATGGGCCGAATTATTTAGGGGTGTAATTAAGTTGAAGTCTAATTAAATAAGTATTAGATTCAAAATTTCGTTTGAAAATATATTGATATGCCTAAATTTTGGACAGATTAGCTGTGAAATATGTTAGAAATTTTTATAAAGTTTTCTTAAAATCTTAAATTCATTTTATATTTAAAAAAATAAAAATAAAATAAAAGCATATTAAACTTGATTAGGCTCAAAGTCCAATGAACTTAATATTTAAAACTCAGCTCGAACTTTGATTATTATTCAAGTAACTTCAGCTCTAACTTGGACTTAAATATCTCTTTAATAGAATTTGAGTAAAAGTCGAGTCAAACTTAAATAGGCTTCGTGAATCAACTTAAATTTATTTTTACAGCTCCTTGTTTAATAATGTTCAACTTTCAAAATAAACAATGGATTGAAGTTATATTTTGTTAGTTTTAATGATTCATATCCACAATAGATAGAAAACATATTTGCAATTTCTACTTTTCGAATTTTTTAATTAATTTTTTTTTCTTATACTAATACGTACATATAAATTGATTAAGTGCATGATAGTATTAATAAACTTTAGTATGTGAAAATATGAAAACAATTCTTTTAAAATTTATACACTATCATTAATATTTATATGTATATTATTAATCCTATCTACATAACATATTATACATATAAATTTTTGTTTCTTGTACGGACGAGTCACTCCGAATTAATTTCTTGATGCCAAAATATGTACACAATACCCGCAGGTCCGCAGAAATGACAATATGGTCACCCTGGTTATCAAAAATGGCCAGAAGCAGCCGTAAGAAATCTGTCGGGGGCGTCTCACGCGCACCCAAGGGGTCACCCTCGGTGCCTCATCAACACAAACTAAGCAAAAAACGTGAGAAGACAAAATACATAGATGACCAAGGTAATTTTGAACTTTTTTTCTCTTGAGTCACATGGTGAAAATTTTCCAAAAGGAAAGGAAAGGGCGAAAAACATACAAAAGAGAATTTATTATCCTAGTCTGCCAAAGCTACATTCATGCATTGCATGTTGAAAAATAATGGGGGGGGGGGGGGGGCTGGCGGACGACGTTTCCTTCTTTTATCCGAGATTCATGTCAATTAATTTAATGATTAATTAGTCCCGAAAGCTAAGAATGAAAATGAGATTATTACGGAAGCAACTTACATGTATATTTCCAATAATTAGATAGTTTTTTAGGTTTGACTGGTTGGTGGAATTCAAATTTAAGAATCCATTAGGTCAAAATTTGATTAATCATCCATATTTGGTAATTTATGAAAATAAATTTAGAATAAAGCATATATATTTGGTTTGATTTAAATGAATATTGGAACAATATGAAAATATGTTAAATAATAAAAACCTAAGAGACAGATAGAGGTAAATAATTTTTTTTTTTTAACAAGAGTAATATGTATTTTTAAGAAAATTGAAAGCCTAATAATAGAGTAAGACAAGAATAAAATTTTTAAAGAATAGGATATTTTAATTTATTGTTTCATAATTGAGGTGATACGTGATTACAAGAAAATTAAGTTTTTAAATTTATTAAATAATACAAAATGGTGATATCAAACTGGTAATGTACCGACTTGGATGGCTCACTAGGAATATTAACTTATGATGTGAAACTATTAAATGGATGCGTGCAAGCATTTAAAAAATTTTGATAAGTATATATTTGTAGAAATATATTTTTAAAAAGTATAAATTACATTTATATGTGTTAAAATTATTAAAAATATTTATATACTATTTATAGATTTATATGATATATTATATAAGTATTGTAAAAGGTTTTTCTCAATGGAAATTAGAACTCCACAATCAAGGAATAAATCAACAATTTGTTCAAATTATAATTTATTTATTTCTAAGACCCCATTGGGTTTAGAACCCAAAAATAAAGAAACTCAAGATGGCCTGGCCGACGACATCTCATTGGTCCTTGAATTCGATGGGATGGCTCCAAAGATCCATCCCATGCTCATGTAATCCGTAACATCTATTCATGTGATTTTTTCAATTACGGTTAGTTTAATTTCTCCCTTGAAGCGGGAATATACTCAAGGACTAAATAAAGCTTCAGAACTACAATCCTACATCAAAAAGGTTGGTGTTTTTTGTTCGCCCTACCTACCATCCAAATTGCAATTTTGAAATAAGTAAAACGCGACGCAAATTTCGGCAAAGCAAAACCACATTCATTTTTCCATGAGTTTCGTCGAAGCGAAAGCAAATTATTCATATTCATGTTTCTCTGTGAAACCCCGACTTGGACGAACATTACGGTAGTCTACTGGATAGTCAGATAGACTCAAACTCAATGGCAATGTCATGCCAACTTGCCCTTTTTCAATCTCCACTATCCACGTGAAGGGTGGTGCTTTCATTTCCAACCTAGAACGGTGCATGTTTGTTACTTTAACGGAAACCCACATCATCCTGCACCCCTGTGAACTTCACGTTTTCATGGTTTTTAGCACTTGTAATTTACTCTTGCCTTTTCACAAAAACCTATATAGCTCAGTACAGTGAATCCACAGGGATACGGATGGCTGAGGTATTTGAAATCGATGAAGTATATAGGTAGACTTTGGGCTTGACCGATCCATTTGCCCTGGCAGTTTGTCGGCATAGTCATACGTTCGGAATCAGATTCGAAAGGATTTTTTTTTTTTTTAGTTTGCTAAATATATACACATATAAGTGTGTGTGGGTGTAAAATATATATATTATATTATATTTATATTATATTAATTATATTATATATATATGTTAATGATCTATAATATAATACAAGATATTAATATGCATAGTATATATGCCTAATATGTTAATTAAAAAATAATTACAAATATATGTTAATAATGTTTATGATAGTATAATAAGAAAGTAAAAATACATGTAAATATAGTATATACATGAATAAATATATATAATATAAGTTACTAAAAATATATATATAGTATGAATATAAAATATCTAATATATTAAAGGGAAAGAAACAATTTTATTAACTATCATTAACTAATTATGTAAAATAATATGCATTAATATAATAAACTTACTTAATAATCCTAATATTTTATCCAACTGCTAATTAACTTGAACATCCCATAAACGGGTATTCAATTTACTTGCACTTCTTCAAAACATCCTCAATTATTGCTCTCCTTCACCCACAATCATTCAAACCATCATCCCATAACCTGTAGATACCAAGTTATTGCTTTCATTTAGCATAAAGAGGTTAGCCATTTAAGTTAACTCATACCATGGGAATTGAATGCAATAACCTATATGATTTTGTTTAGTAAATTTAATGAGGAAAAGGATACTAAAAAAAATGTTGATAGAATATCACTTCAATGTTATATATTTCTTACTTAGTTTTACATCCATGTGCGGTACTGTTTTACTTGTAAATATAAATCTGCAATAAAAAACAAACAAAAAATGGTCAGCTCATTGGTTTAGGGGAATACGAGGCTTGAACTATCTAAATCTACAGAATCCACGAGTCTTCGACCAAATTCAAGCTTCCCATAAGTGAGTCTGGTACAAATTCATTAAATTGAGGTAAGTTCCTTATTGTTTTACAATTTGGAACCGTACCGTCCTTCCTAATTGTAGTTGTAGTAGATAGAAGAGCAACAAACATACACTTGGATTAAATAGGTGCATGTACAATTTTTCCTTTCTTTTTATTTTTTAAATAAAATGGTTGCATTTAATAATCGATACATAACCTACTCTACTAGAATATTTCCAGTGAAGTGCTAAGTTCACTAGCATTAATATATCGATAATCCTATTCTAATAAGTAGGTAAGAATTTACGATAACCCTTATGAAGTATATAATATACATATAGCCACGAAGTTCTAGAAAAATTGTACTTTTCGCCCTCCTTCATGATTAAACTACCATTTTCTATTTTGTTTTTACTCAATAACCAAAAATTAGCGAAAATGTTATCTAATAAATCAAATTTGGATTCGATAGGTTGAGAGTTCGATTCACAAAAGAAGGGTTTTTAAGTATTTTTCAATGTTTTGATCTAAAATTTCAAGTTTTTGTGTGCCCCAATTCAGGTTTCCAAATCTTGTGTGTGTTGATAAATGAGATGTAATGATTGGTTTAGAGTGAATACAGAAAAATTGAACGGGAAAGCTAAGATATATATTCACATGGAAATAAATGGTGAGAGTCAACTGGGACATGGAAAGCCAATTGTTAACCTCATAATTTAGAATTAGCTTGGTTAATTAAGTTGTAGGCAAAGCTATTATAGTAATTTTATACAATTGTTATTTTGTGAAATTACTATTATTGCAAAATATCATTATAGTTTCTTATTGTTATAGTATAATACAAGTTTGTGTAGTTGAGTGGTAAGATAAGTAAAGCAAACTTTAAAAAAAGTAAATATAACAACTTGAGGAGAGACCATAGAAAAAAAAAAAAGGATGTAGCCATAGTGCGTGTGACAATGAGTAAATAAAAAAAATTGAGAGTGCCATGAGAAGAAAAATGAGTGAAGCACTGGTGTATGTACAAGGGAAAAGAATTAAAGACAATAAAATAGGTGCTAGTGTAAGGAAATGTTTCAAGTGAAATATATAGTGTATACTTTTCTTTAAATTTCTGTTTGCTTTGTCACTTTATAGTGGTATCAGTCCTTATTTCTTGAGGTCAAGACTTTATTATTATAAGTGATTTTGGTGTAGCTAATCAAATTTTAATGAGTTGGCAATATAGTATGTACGGCACCTCCTGTTCTAGATGAAAGAATTATACACAATGTTGTATATAAATGCCATTTTTTTTTTGTTTTTTTTTTTTAAGTTTTCAAGATGTATTAGAGATGTTGATGATGGATTACAAGAATTAGAGGATCAGCATCAGATGCTCAACGTGTTGTCTACAAGGAATAAAAGAAAAAAGATTGCAAGACCCTTCATTACATCCATTACTGTGTAGATGATGCAACTTTGAAAAGATGTAGTGACTAATATCGCAAAAGAAGGCCTAGGACTACTTGAGAAGTGCTATAGGGGGTTGATAGATTAAAAAAGGTGGGAGGACTACTAACACTGGGAAATAGTATGAAACTATTTTGAGATGGAGCAAAGAGAAAGTGTAGTGATTATTGTAAATCGTTGTGATGCAATTAGCTCAACTAATCACATGAGGTCTAATGGTGAGAACAGCGACAAAGTTGATGATTGTCAAGAACATCCCTTCACACCTTGACATTAAAGATTTAGACTATGTGGTGGTCGCCATTAGGAACAAAAGAATTGTTAGATTTGAAATTTGAAGATTTATAGAGCCCTTAAAGTGTAATGAACAAAAGAATGAACGAAGGAATTTAGAAATAAGCAATGAACAAGCTTTAACAAGCATAGATAAAAAAGAAACTTCTAATGACTCCTTTAAGAGAGGAGAGGATGATGCCAAAGGCAAATTCTAGAGGGCATAGAACAAGATTTTCAAAGTCAATGATGTCACCAAGAATCTTTGAATGACAACCATGATTTGACCTCGAGAATCATTAAGATCTATATGGGTCTTGAAGAGAAGTATTAGAACAACATTATGATAAAAGACATATCTAATAATGATACAATTGCTAGAATTTTGGACACTTTATAAACGAATGAGTTTAGGAATTTTTATAAAGTACATAAAAGGTTCAAGAAGATGTGGACAGCATACGCATAGATGGAAATGAACCAAAACCATGTACTATTGATGGTCACCTCCAAAACTAACAATTGAGCACTATTCTTGCCGCTTGGAATATACAATTGGGTTGGATCTTGTATGAATCATGTAGAGTAGGGTGAAGTTTGGCAGACAATATAGTAGACTTAGCTGAAGGATATGCAAAATCCACCATTAAACAAAAGAATGAAACTCTTATATTACTGATGTGTTATATGTGCCTCGATGAAACATCAATTTGTTGAGATTTAGGGTAGTTTCTTGAGAAGGGTTATTAATGAAGTTTGCATGAAAGAAATTGGTTCTGTATAATAGCTAAGATAATTAATCTTACAATCATATCTAAACCAAATAATACTTTTAAGTATTGATAAATCATCACAAGTGGTATTGAGTTTTGTTACATCAGTTGACAATGAGAAATTGGCGTGGCATCTGCGGTTTTGGGCATCTCAACATGAAGTCCGTGTGAAAACCAAAGGAAGTGTGGTTAATTTATCCTCCAATAAACTATTCAAAAGCAAGTGTGTGCTGAATGTCATGAGCGAAGACAGCACCGAGAGATCGATTTTCATAGTAATATACTCGTTAGGGACTTTATATCTTCTTGAAGTAGTGTACTTAGATTGTGGTCCTGTTTATCCTCTTTCCCAAAGAGGCAATCGTACGTTGTCTCGTTATAGATGATGTTCAGCAAGAAAGTGTAGGTGTACTTGAATCAAAAAAAATGAAGTTTTGAGATTTTTAATAGATTTAAAAAATTTAGTTGAAAAACAAAGTGGTAAGGTGATCAAAACTCTATGAACCTGAGGAGGAGTTGAATACATCTCAAAGAGTTTAGAAGGTTTTGTGAAGACATGGACTTAGTGAATGAGATGATAGCACCTTGTACACCTCAACACAAAGGTTGTCTTCTAATGTCTTTTCGAATGTTTGATCTAAAATTTCAAGTTTTTGTTTGCAATTCTGGTTTCCTAATCTTTTTTTTGTGTGTTTGATATGAATATATGTTGGGGAGTGATAATAAAAAACACGAAAGGGGAAGCTGAGACATTAAAGTCACATATAATAAGAGGTGAGAGTCAAATGCGGGCATGGAAAGCCAATCGTTTAACCTTTATAATTTTATATTGGACTTAGTTTATTCATTTATAAGGCAAAGATATATAGTATTTTATACAAAAGGTTATGTTGATGAAATAACAATACTTACAAAATAAACAATTATAGTTTCTGAAGAATTAAAGGCATATCTATGTAGTTTTATTCTTTCTTACCTAATTCAATAATTTACATTGAGAACCTAGCCCAACAACTGAGGATGCGAGATATTGGTACCTACCAGGTATATTCATAACGATAATGCTGATGTTCCTTTTTGAGTTTAACCAAAACAACAAGTAATAACTATTAATATTTTTGCTTTATTTCTTATGAATTGTTAATTTCTAATCTTATCTTCATTCCCTTTTGGCCATCCAAACCTACTGTTAGTACTTAAGTTAATTTCTTTTAATGTATATTAGACAGTAGCTTAATTATTTTTATATATATACTAGTATATGACATATGCATATAATATGTATGTGGCAAAAATTAAATATAATCAGATATAAAAAATTTTAAGATAACATAATGACTAATTTTGATTACATATATGAGATTGTATATTTAAGAAAAAAAAAAAACTAAACCCTATCCATCCTACTAATACATAACTCCTTTCTTTACTTTTCTCCTTAGTAATTAAAGCTAATTAAGTATAAATATGTAAGACAACCAAAAAGTGGTTAAGAAAACATGTTGGTTTTAATATTATATATATATATATGTATAGATATACAGATAAATAAGAAAAGGATAGAGTAAAGTAGGCCATAGGATTCTTCTGCCCTGGCTCAATTTGGGGAAAAAAGTATTCTATAAACATAAAGGAAAGGAACCTTTGAGTTAGTACCGCTGTAAATTATGATTAAGCACTTCCAACTGAGCTGTGGATTCCTCAGTAATATAGAGATTTTTATCGGCAAAGTCGAACTGTCAATTTCACAATGGCTCTTCATTATATCTCTTGCTATTTGATGTAAGTGATATCTAACCCACAAATGTATAATCAATCCTACCAATTTACATCATTATGAAAGCGAGTAATGATTACTTGAATTAAAAATGGAGAAAAAAAAAAAATCGGCAACTTGTCAAAGAGGTTCCACCCAAAAAATCACTTTTTTATATCCGATTTAAAAGTGAGACAAGCAGACATTGTTGAATTTTCCTTTTAAAATATTACAATAAAGTGTTCTCAGGGATACTTTGGTAAAAAAATTTCTGAATAATTTTGAGTAATGTAAATAATACAAAATTTGTATATAAATTATTCAATGAACAATAAAAGCTAAATTAATAAAATAATAATCTAAAAGAAGGATTCGTGATTGAATCCAAAAAGATGAAGAACTATAAATGTGTATGGATTTCATAGGCATTTAAATCAAGTGAGCAGCCCTCCTGCATATACATTAATACTCTCATGCATAAAGTCCACTTACTGAGAATTTTATGATGGTTGGATTAATGTATAAGGCATGCGAGATACTAGTTTGTTTTTTAATTTAAATACTACGCATTACATTATTGAGTGAAAATTTTATATCTTGTTTTAGAACAATTTATAAATACATGATGAGATATAGTTATGGATTAATAACTAACACTCAACCCTAAAATCTGCTAATCATATAGTTATACTTTGACGTTCTAAATACTTTTTCTTAGTATGATTAATTAAAGAAGCCGAAATTTAAAACTACCTTTGGAACAACTTTTGTGTCTCTTTTAAAATTTTTTAATGGCATGATTGAGCACGTGGAAGCTATTGGCCTTTAAGCAATACTAATTCTGTTTGTGTCTCGTCCTTTAACGTCACTTGCTCAGGGGGGGGGGCACTTTGTTCCGAATTCCAACCCCCATAAGCATAAAGGTCTGATTAGTATTTATACTTTAACGCCACGTCGCACTCTTCAGATCTAGACTAAATACCACCACTGGGTATAACATCAGACATGGACAATTTCCTCTAGGACAGCAAAGTGCTCCAAATGGGTCCCTAAAGTATAAATCTGAACCACCTGTTGTGATTTCTACAATATTGAACGAGAAAGAGCGAAATTCAAACAGGAATAGAAAAATAAACGATTTTATTACCAAAGAAATCATGGAGAAAAACTTTTGGTCAGGCATTGTGAGATATTTTAACATGAATCTATTATAAGATAGTGAATGGTGGCCACCATCTTGAAATAGTCATACCACCTATCAAAAAAGGTATATGTGTCCATCTACCAATTTTATTTGCTTGAAATTCCCCCTTAAAGGTGGGTCTCAATTATATTTTAAACACAAATAATGGGGCTGAAATACGAGTTAAGGCTTAAGAATTAGTTTATTTTTCTCCTGCCTTTGTTCATTTCTTATTTTTTGTGATTTTTTTTAAACAAAAATAAAGAAAGACTAATAGTTGAAGCGTTTAATTAATAAAAATAACATTGTATAGTTTTGACAATAAATACAGACTGTGACGGGCTTTGCTATATTCAGTAACTTCATATTTTCATCTTTCCAAACACCCACCTACCTAGATATCACATAGAAATTATTACTAAAAAAAAATATACATACATACGCACATACAAGGTTTCGAATATAATTTCATCTTGAGCAGGTGCATTTGTTCAATTTCTCAAAAACTAAATATTCATAAATTTCTTACTAGTGCCATCGAAAGCTACTAAAATTGCTGGTTGCACCTAAAAAAAGTGATGGCGGGTGACCTCTCCAGAAGTGGTACAACAAGTTTTGAAGACTCTATCTACGAGTGTCTGACATTCTTAAGGAAGACATAGGAGTAGAGATAAACGGTAAGACTAAGAATTAATGTTATTATTTTAAATATTTTAAATTGTTCTGTAGGAAAGGTTAATAATGTAACATACTAATGTGCCCAAAGTTATTACTCTTAATTAAATAAAGGCCTTCTTTATAATTATTTATTTTATTTTATTTTTATGTTTTTCCTAAGATTGTGGTTGTGTTATTCTCCCTTTTTTTGACGTTTCAATATAAAATAACTTGTATTAATGTCATGCCGGTATGGAATAACCGTTAGAAATTGAATTATTTGGAACTTTAAGGAAGGAACCAATAACGAAATGAACTACTCTTTATTTCTATATTTGGATAACAGCCCAGAATCACAATTCAAGTCCAACAGTTTCATTAGTTTGAACACATTAAAAATTAATTTGGAAACTATTTAATTATTTATTTCAATTATAAGTAAAACATTATGTCGTTATTATAAAAAAATTAAATTTTATTTCGATTTAATTGTTTTATTCTAAAATAAATTATTGGACCGAATAGGTAAGAATATAAGATATTATATTATATATAGCATATTATAGAGTATTTATGTATTTATAGTATATTTTTATATATTAATCATTATTTATACATATACTATATACTTTTTTGCATTATATATATTGTATAATTATTATAATACATATATAGTCCTAATAAAAAAATAGGTATAATATTAGTAATTTCCTATTATATGTATAGTTAATTTTATATTATATATATATAGATTTAAATTTTTGAGGCTAGCTAAACATATGAAGCGTTAAATTAAACCACTAGTTTAAGAGAGGATTCTCTGCTCTGTCGGTTTTAGTGATTACTATTTCAGCGAGTCGTGAGAGTTCAACTACATAGGTCCATAAGGCCTTATGGTTCAACGGTCAATTAATGAGCCAACATTTGAGGTGTGTGCCGAGGTTAGTTTTAAACGTATTACATATCCATATATAATATATGTAAATATAATATGTATTTTAACATAATACAATACACTTAATTTGACTTTTAGCTTAAAACATAGTTAAAAATCGTAAATTTCTTTTTCCAAAATGTGGAATTCTATTGCAATTCCTCTTTTTATTAGTCATTGCTTGTTCATTTGTGGAAAATTACAAATAGCAATTAGCATGATACTTAAGAATAAATGGGACGAGAAAATACATTAAGCATGGTGTGAGCTGGTCAACAGATCAAGCAACACGGACATTGTGTCTGTTTCCTAGTACCAATCAAATACATGAATTCTCACCACCGAAAAGAAAACTTCCATACATTGTTTCATCTTCATCAAACTAAAAATATTTTAGTGCCTACTCTCGTAATCTTTTAAACTCTCTGCAAGAAGCATGAATAATTGGCTTTTATTATCCCCGACATTAGATAAATTTGGAAAAAGTTATGCGAGTAGGATTCTAATGAAATACTCCTTTATTTACTCTCAAGTAATTACCTTTCCCAGGCAGGATGCAATGAATCTCAAGGTACATGATCTTCGTCCTCAGGCCAACTTTTCACAAGAACAAAGAGTTAAAAAAACCTACATATAGATAACCGTCCTTTATAAAAAAATAGATCATGTACTTAACCCAATTAGTCAAATAAAACTTTGTATACCATGTGGACTAAGCTCATAACATCTAAATCGTATTCCTCATACTTAATCAGACTGTTATATATATGAAAGACTTAAAAATTAACTCGCATCGCAACTCATCACGGCAAGTTGGTATTGTGGATTTAAATTTGTTGTCCTTTTAGCGTTTTTTGCTGAAATTCCTTTGGAACTACGCTTCCGGAATCATCTTATGGTATATTGGAATTTAATTTTCAATATTATGATTTTGGGGAGTGAATGATTATTATTTCATCATATTAAGATGATAAAGAAATGTCTTAAAATTAACAATAAGAAAAAGAAGCCTTAAAAGTTTAACAATAAACCATAGGAGCTGACAAAGTCTTGTTAATAGATTCAAAAGTGGAGTTGGTAAGGTAACTTATTTAGTTTTAAAATTTTGAACCCTCTGCCCATAGATAAATCTTGCATCACAAATCTTGCCAAAGATGAGCTTGTGCAAGAAGGGCCTAGCATGTACCGGTAGCATCTAAAAGTTTGCAGATTTAACAGAACTTGTGGGGTTGGTGAAATTTATAATATATAGACTTGTTTTATTTTTTTAAAAAAAAAGGATTTAATAAATATTATATATCAATGTGTAAATATAAGTTGTGAGTATAACTACTAAATTGAAATCGAATAAATGATGTAGTGATGTTTTTAAGTTAATTTAAAAATCAAATATCTATATTGTCAGAATATTTTAAATAACATTGTAATTTATAGTTATATTATATATAAATAAACGAATAATTGGATGATTGAATATTTTTTTATTCGGAAAAAATATTTTCTAAAAAGGATGGGTACAACTTAACGTTCTAGGGAAAAAAATCCATTCTACCCGTTCGCATTTGAAATAAATTCGATGGTACAAACGAATTCGCATGAAAAATGAACAAAAGTTTGCGATTTAGTTGTTCACCTTGTCGTTTGGACAGGTTTTATACGAATATGGACAAAACGGGAAATTTATGAGTAAGATGGTAAATGAACTAATGGGGATTTTGAGGAAAATAGCGATAAAATATGAGGTAAATCAACATAAAAAAAAAAAAACAAAATGCATTTCATGGATATTTTTAGGATTCATGTTTATATTTTTAACGAGACTAATCTAATCATTATTTTATTTTTCATTTTTAATTAATGTTTTTTCAAGGGTTTTAGATGAATTAAAGTCAAAACAAAAGTGAGATGATGATTTAACTGTATAATTAGGTACTGGATTTTTATTTTTTGCTCATTGGAAAGGTTTTGAGTTTTTGAATTTTGATGGAATGTTATTGAATTAGTGCACCCGGTATCAAAGGATGATACAACATAAAAAAGGTGTTTACATTGAAAGACTCGTAAAATCAATTGCCTTTTCACGTAGGGTTTTGCATTTTTTGTTGGAAATATGATTGGACATGCCAAACCAAATACCGATTCATATGGTACTTGTTATTTATTTTTGAAAATGCTATCAGCTTAAAATGTAGATATTGATTAAGGAGGGAAATGTATGTCATCGAGATGGAAGCAATGTAGAAATGCATCGCATTACTCCTGGTAGATATTCCTTTATTTGATGACTGATTGAATGATGCAATATGTGCAGACAATTTATGTTTTTCACACCTAATATCATTATGTTGACTAGTAATTATAATCTTGTGTTTAAAAAGTCTATTATACCTACATTGTATTGAATTCTTACCCATTCGTCACAAGTATAGCGTCCGCATATCTGAAGTAATTACAATAGTGGATTTAAATTGAAATCATGACCATTACTCGAACCTGCTTTATTTGGTCTTTCCGGACTAACGTAAGAAACATTGTGTTAGACCTCAAATTATCTTTTGTATTTTCCAATCTTAGCTTGATGCTTTAAAATTTAATTTTATATTCCAAATAATCATGACTTTTAGGAGAACAAAATAGACAAACAACACCTCTAGACGACTTGTCTGATTACATGGACAGTCACAATGGTTATTTAACATACGGATAAGAAACTAAACTCAGTACCTATTAGATCCGACAATTTTAGAACACGTCAAACTCAATATTCCCACTATTTAGATTATGCGGACATGCAACATACCAAATAGTGCTTCGAGATGTCATGACGGCTATCCTTTAAAAATAACTTTAGATACTCCAACTATAAATCACCTAAGTCTCTATCACTAAGCTTCTCATTATACTTCCCCTTAGTTTTTGGCCTAATTACTCTTTTACAACTCTCATCAACTTAAGCAATGAAATAACTAATTAGATAACCCCTCGACACTCCCTCTCATCTACTTTGTTTTGTAAGCTAATCTCTCTTCATGCAAAGCTTAACTTCATAATATTCTATTGGCAAAATCCTTAGACCACAGTTTTAATTTTTCCTATAAAATCGACTTCTACAATATATAATAAAGCATATAACCATCTTCATGTACCTTAAACCTTAACTCCCCTATAAATTCTTAATTTAATAATATTAATCTATAATATTTTAAATTTAGTACATACTTAGACCCAAGCCCATCTGCTCCCTATAAAAAGTCAAAACCATAAAGCATATTACCTGCTTCGTTCTTTGATGCATCTCATTTTTCGTTGCAAAATCACTACTACCAATCCTACACCTCGTCCTACTCAATTCTTAAGCGCTTGTCAATTTATTTCGTCCTAACTAATTTCTCCTTGATTTGAAGGTAATATATAACTAATTTTCCCCCCATATTCTATCGCATTTTTCCATAATTCTTGCACGTGATTAAATTAACGGAAATATATATAAGATATGTAAAAAGATTTGAGAAGCTTTGGAGTCAATTTACCTCAAAAAATTTATATTATGAAAATGTTAAACAAAAATTTTCAATAAGGTTATGGGTATTTCCCAAAAATGTGTACAAGTGATGTACAATGAAGCTGAAACATGAAGCAAAAACCCTGTAAGCCTTTTATCACGAAGCCAACGTCGGAGTAAGAAATAGAAAATAATGAAAAAAGTTTTAGTAATACAATATGTTATGTAATTTAATAAAAAATTGTAAATAATAATAAAATTTTTAGACATAAAAATATAGACTCACTATTAATAGAATAAAATATAAATATATATAATATTTACTCAATATTTGTTATCAAAATAGGTAAAAAGTTAATCGTACCAATAATCTTTTGTAATAGAAAAACATACAATAGAAACTTCTAAAATAAAAAAATAAATAAAAGATAACCGAAATTTGAGCCTATCAATCACCTATGGCCACAACGCAACCCGACCAGTTCAATCATCACCTAGGCTCTTTTGACACACAACCAGCGTCGACTACTGAACCCACCGTGAAGCCACTGAAGTCTGAAATTGCACTCTCAACATCAATGGACCCTCGAAATTGCTGTTATACACAATATGTAAGTGTTTCTTATCAAGTTCCGAAATTCATTATATATTGAACTTTATCCCAACGCCAAGGTTTCATATGAAAACCGTGAAGGAATCAAGCCTCCTTAGAACCATTTTATCTTCTTCCGTGTCAATTTCCAGTAGTTTTAATAAGGTAATGAATATGGTAGTAATTTCCTTTATCTTTTGTAAGGCCAATTTGTTAATGCAAAAAAATATAATGAGTGCCACAATTTTTTTTTTTTAAATTTTTTTTAAACACCAAACAACATTTAACATAATAACTCTGAGAGGAAGCTATTCAAAACCCAAGAATTAATTTTAATAGAGATCAATATTTTAGTTATTATATTATACTAATTACAGCTAGAGGATAAAGATTAAATGGGATGATATATTATAATAACAACTAGCAGGAAGCAAAGCCAGAGATCAAAATGCGGCTCCACTGTCTGTCTCCTCTAACTCTTCTGTCAATAATGGATTGAAATTGGGATTCGTCGCCCATTCCAGCCATTATAATGCATATCTCTAACGTTCGAACTGCAAAGCCAATTCTCATGCCTTCTATGCCATCCCGTACGTCGTTAACCATTACATTCGTCAGATATAGCTGTAATAATATACCTCACGAGGGGAGTATGGCCTATATAAATTCAAGTTGACGAGGCTGTAAAATTGGAAATCAAATTAAAAATTTTGGTCTTCAGCGAATTAACTGAGGGTGATGCTTGCTGATGTGGTAATTGGACAAAGGAGATCCGCTCGTATAAATCATTATGGCTTTTTTTTTTTTTTATCCTTCCGTAAAATTCATTTGTGTTTTCTTTTCTTTCCTAATCTTTTTTTGTTTTTAATGTTTGTTATTTAAATTATAATAACTTAGTGGTACTCAAAAATTGGATGAGGAATTGTGAGTTGATAGATTTGGGTAATTATTTGTGTACTATTACTCTTTCCATATGTTTATGAGTTTAGACCTTCTAGACTTGGGTATCAGGACAAACTGTCTAAAAAACATTTAGTTTACGAAATGGTGACAAAAGTGAACCGTGATCGATCTGTGAACTCACGTTTAAGATTAATTTACTATATCCGATGGATCAATTGCTGGTGTCGAGCTTTTAAATAATTGGTTTATTTAAAAATAAACCAAATTAAAGCCACGAACCAGCATTGAACCATCTGTATCTAGTAAATTAATCTTAAACCGTTAGTTTCAGCTAGATCAGATCACGTTCACTTTGCCACAATTCGAAACTAAATGTTTAAGACCATTTGACCCTGATACCCAAGTCCTAAGAAGGTCTAACTCATATCATAAGGGAAAGAGAATAGTACACAAAAATTACCCCCAAATCAATCAACTCACAATCCTCATCCAATTTTTTGAGTACCACTAGTTATTAAATTTAAATAACAAACATTAAAAACAAAAAAAAGATTAGGAAAGGAAAGAAAACACAAAATGAATTTAACGGAGGAAAAAATAAAAAAAGCCAATGATATACGAGCGATCACCTTTGTCCAATTTAACCACATCAGCAAGCATCACTCAGTTAATCGCTTGAAGACCATAATTATTTACTTTGATTTCAATTTTACAGCCCGTCCAACTTGACTATATATAGGCCATACACCCCTCGTGAGGTATAATTTACAGCTATATCTGACATGTAATGGTTAACGACGTACGGTTTGCATAGAAGAGCATGAGGTAATTGGCATTGCAATTCGCACTTTAGAAAATTCATTATAATGGCTGGAAATGGGCGACGAATACCATTTCAATCCATTAATGACCAAAGATATAGAGGAGACATACCAGTGCACGCCTCATTATGATTCTCTGTCCTTGCCTTCCTCAAGTTGTTATTAAAAATATACATCCCATTATATTCTTTACCACTAGCTAAAATTATTATAATATCAAAACATAAAATATTGATCTCTAGGGGATAAAATTAATCTAGGTGTGAATTGCTTCCTCTCAGAGTTTTATAGATGTTATAAATGTTGTATTGGTGTTTAAAAAAATTTAAAAAAAAAAAATCTGTGGCACTCATATTTTTTTGGGCATAACAAATTGGCTTACAAAAGAAAAATAAATTACTACCATATAATTACCTTATTAAAATACTGGAAATTGCACCGAAGATGATAAAATGGTTCTAATGAGGCTTGATTCTCACGGTTTCATAGGAAACCCATGGCGATTGAGGATAAAGATCAATATATAATGAATTTCGGATGAACCCGAAAAACACATACATATTGTGTACAACAGCAATTCGAGGCCATAGATGTTGAGAGTGCAATTTCAGAGTGTGTTGGTCCTTCTGTGGTCCGGTCGTGTTCAGTAGTCGACCGCTGGATGTGTGACAAGAGCCAGTATAATGACTGGACGGTTCTTGAGGCAAGTGATTGACTATGCCCCCCACCCCCCTTTCAAATTCGGTTATCTTTATTATTATTTTCTTTTTAGAATTTTCTAATGTATTGTTATTCTAACAAAAGAATTAATGGTACGATTACATTTTAATCTATTTTTATAAATAATGAAGTAATTTATAGAAATTTATATATATCCTAAAAATAGTGAGTCGATATTTTTTATGTCAAAAAATTTATTATATTTTATCCATTATTTATTAAATACAATAACATATTAGTATTACTAAACTTTTTTCATTATTTTTATATTTCTTACACCGACGTAGGCTTCCGAGATAAGGCTTCCAGGGTTATGCTTCATGAACAGCATAATATTACATCACTTGTAACACATTTTGGAAATACCCATACCTTATTGAAAATTTTTGTTACAAATATCATAAAATAGAATTTTGAGGTAAATGCACCAAAAGCTTCTCAATCTTTTTACATATTTATATAGATTTCCGATATTTAAATCACGATGCAAGAAATATAAAATGGCGATATAAAATGGGGAAAATAAGTTAATATTACCTTCAAATCAAGAGAAAATATTTTAGGACGAAGATAAAATGACAAGCGCATAAGAAATGAGATGAGAAGTAGGATTAGGTAGTTAGTGCTATGCAAGAAAATGAATGCATCAAAGACTGAAGCAGGTATATGCTTTATGGTTTTGACTTTTACTAGTGACAGATGGGCTTGGGACTAAGTAAGTACAAAATATTAAAATTTTATATTTAATATTATTAATTAAGAATTTAAGGGCAGTAAGGTACATGAAGATGGTATATGCTTTATTATATCTGTAGAAGTAGATTTAGAAAATTAAAACTGTGGTCTAAGGAGTTTTGCCAATAGATATTAAGAAGTTAAGCTTGTCAAGAAGAGAGATTAGCTACAACACAAAGTAAGTGAGGAGTGTCGAGGGGTTATCTATATAGTTATTTTCAATGCTTAAGTTGATGCCGAGTTGTAAAAGATAACGTAGGCAAACTAAGGAAGTATAATGAGAGCTTAGGAGCATAGAGACTTAAGGAGTTTTTATCGATGGAGTATCCTAAAGTTTTATTTATAAAGGATAGCCTCCATGATCTCGTAAGCACTTAAGGAATGTTTGGCATGTCCCGCAAATCTAAATAGTGGGATATATTGATATAGAAGTTTGACAGTACTGTAAAAAGTCGGATCATAATAGATAAACTGAGACTTAGTAACTATCCGATGTTCAATAACCATTGTGACTGTCCTGTAATCAAGACAAGTCTCGTCGAGAGGTTTGACTTGTCTAATATTTATCTCCTAAAAGTATGAATACTTAGGATAAAATTAAAATTTTAAAGCATCAAGCTAAGATTGACAATACAAAAGATAATTTGAGACTAACACAATTGTTAATTACGTAGTCCCGGAAAGACCAAAAATCAAAGCAGGTTTCGAGTAAATGGTCATGATTCTTAATTTGTAACCCCCCAGGAAACCCAAAAATTTCAAGCCCCAACATTTTCTTTAGTTTGAACACATTATAAATAATTTGGAAACTATTTATTTATTTATTTTCAATTAAATGTAAAACTTTATGCCCGTTATTTATAAATAAAAAATTTTATTTTCGATTTAATTGTTTTTATTCTAAAATAATTTATTTGGACCGTATAAGTAAGAAAAATATGATATTATATTATATATAGCATATTATAGAGTATGTATGTATATTATAGTATATATTTAGTATATTAATCATTATATATTACATATACTATATACTTTTTTGCATTATATATTATTGTATAATTTATATAATACATATATAGTCTATTAAAAAAATAGTATAAATATAGTATATTTCTATTATTGTATAGTTTATTTTTATATTATATATAAAATTTAAAATTTTGAGGCTAGCTTAATTTTGGGAACGTTTAATTAAACCACTAGTTTAAGAGTGGTTCTGCCTGTCGGTTTAGTGAGTTACTAGTTCAGCGAGTTGTGATGGTTCAACTACTTAGGTCCATAAGGCCTGAGGGGTTCAACGGTCAATATGAGCCCACATTGAGGTGTGCCGAGGTTAGTTTTAAGTATACAATCCATAATATATATATGTAAATATAATATGTATTTTAACATAATACATATACTTAATTTGACTTTTAGCTTAAAATCATAGTTAAAATCGTAAATTTTTTTTTCCAAAATGTGGAATGCTATTGCAATTCCTCTTTTTATTAGTCTTTGCTTTTGGTCCATTTGTGGAATTAGCAAATAGCAATTAGCACTTAAGAAGCAAATGGGACGAGAAAATACATTTAGCTGGTCAACATGATCAAGCACACGGACATTGGCTGTTTCCTAGTACCATTCAAAATACAATGAATTCTCAACCACCGAAAAGAAACTTCCATACATTGTTTCATCTTTCATCAAACTAAAATATTTGTAGTGGCCAAAATCTCGTAAGCTTTTGAAACTCTCTGCAAGATGCCAATGAATAATGGCTTTTATTATCCCGTCATTAGATAAATTTGGAAAAAGTTATGCGAGTTAGGTTTCTAATGAAAATGACTCCCTTTATTTACTCTCAAGTAATTACCTTTCCAGGATGCATGAATCTCAAGGTAACATGTTCTTCGTCCTCAGGCAACGTTTTCAAGAACAAAAGATGTTAAAACCTACATATAGATATCCGTCCTTTATAAAAAAAATTGATCATGTACTTAACCCAATTAGTCAAATAAAACATTTGTTATAAAACCCTGTGGCTATAGCTCATAACATCTAATTTTGTATTCTCATACTTAATCAGACTGTTATATATATGAAAGACTTAAAAATTAACCGCATCGCAAGCTCATCACGCAAGTTGGTATTGTGATTTAAATTTTTTGTCCTTTTACGTTTTTTGCTGAAATTCTTTGGACGTACGCTTCGGTAATCATCTTATGGGATATTGGAATTTTAATTTCAATATTATGATTTTGGAGTGAATGATTATTATCCCATATATTAAGATGACTAAAGAAATGTTTTAAAATTAAAAATTTGGAAAAAGAAGCCTTAAAAGTTTAACAATAAACCATAGGAGCTACAAAGTCGTGTGTATAGATTCTAAAGTGGTGTTGGTAAGGTAAATTTTAGTTTTAAAAATTTTGAACCCTCTGCCCATAGAGTAAATCTTTGCATCACAAATCTTGGCCAAAGATAGCTTGTGCAAGATGGGTCTAGCATGTACCGGTAGCATCTAATAGTTTGCTGATTTAACAGTAGCTTGTTGGGGTTGGTGAAATTTATAATATATGACTTGTTTTTTTTTTTTTAAAAAAAGATTTTAAAAAATAGTAAATCAGGTAAATATAAATGTGATGTATAACTACTAATTGAAAACGAATAAATGAGTTAGTGATT
>JAMXBC010000172.1:0-37708 GCA_024138005.1 Lumnitzera racemosa | reverse complement strand
CAAAAAATGGTTTATCCAGTTTGTTGTGATTTGGTAGCCAAATATTGCTTACTTTGTCCCCAGTCTCCAATAACGTAGCATCTCTTTTTTTGATCTTGGAAATTCCCCAGCGTTAAAATTGATGCAAAAATCCAACGTGAAAAAAATTTTTTCTTCTTCAGTAGACTGCTAAAGTTTGTCACCCCTCTGCTTTAAAATTTTATTTGATGAAAAAAAAAAAAAAAAAAATCATGTTTTACTGAAAAGGGGGAAAACCACACAAAATAAAAAGTTGACACAAAATTTTTTGTTACGATATTGCAATTATTCAATTTTGAATGATATGTAAAAAATTTTCATAAACTTTTTTATCTCCCACAAAAAGTTCTGCTTCATATATCATGCCCATGAATAATTTTTGTTAAGTGTTGTTCCAAAGTTGTTTGTTCCATGGAAAAAACAGATTTTTTTAATTATTAAAAAATGTTAAGAGAATCAAAATATGAAATGTTGGATAGAAAAAAAAATTTGTTACACTATTTGGTTCGATTACTGGGTAAAAGAGAACGGGCCCTGAAGTAATATTGCGTTTTAAGCTGATGTTCTGAAACAACCTTCTTTTGAACGCATAACCCCAGATTTTGGTATGAATGATTCAACCATGGAGGGGGAAAATTCCCAAAAATCCATGTTTTCGAAGTCTATTCCCCTCGTCAGTACTTATTCAAAAAAATCAACGTAAGAAACTCTTTCTCAAAATTTATCCACTAAGAAACCTCACTGTTTGTAAATTTTGGATGCGGGAAAATGAAATATATGTTAAAGATCCCCAAAAATTTTGAGTCAAAACTGAGAATGTCAGTTCATATTTTATGAAAAAGGGATTTGAAGAGAGAAAAAAAAAAAAGAAATGTGTTTAAATTTTTTGGAAGGTATTTGATTTGCTATTTCTGCAATTTGAAAAAAGAAACAAAAAACGAAGACTTTTTTATTTTATAGGGTGAGATGGGCCCACGGTGGTATATGTTTTTTATGTAGATATTTCAAAAAGAAAAAAATAAGCCCATAAAAAAAAAATGATAATGCATATGTATGTATATAAATAAATATAAAAAAAATTTTTGAAATATTAATTTTTAAAAACCATGGCAATACATATGTTGAAAATTTATCAATTTCATTATTATTTTATTTTAAAAATTTTATTTAATTTATCCAATATTATATATATATATACACGTGTGGGGAATGGTTATTTTCCCTTTGCCCTCGTAATGTGGAAAAATTTTTAAAAAGATGAAACAATCATTTTAAGACGTCCCTGTTCACGCAGTTTGGTTTCATTGAAAAAACTTGCAAGTTCGATGCAATATTAATGCCGCCTTTTTGGTTTGAGAGAAGATTTTTAAACTTGAGCTTCGGGAGTAAAATGGGTCCCCAGGATCTGGTTCTCCTAATCTGTTCAAAAGGAGATTCCTTCCAAATAACAAAAGGGTTCTGGTTTTTCCCTTCCATTGATGGGTATCAAACGTTCTTTGGGTTTAGAAAAAGTCGTAAATTACTATAAAGCAATCTCCCCACTTTGCCCGTTATATATGGAAAGAAACAAAAAAAAAAAAATCATATGTGGTTCTATGAAAATTTTAAGCAAATTTTCCAATGAAGACTTTACTAAAAAATTTCCCAAAATTTTCTCTTAAAAATACTAATTGGGTTTTGTTAATTCTTTAAAATTTTACAGATATTTATAAATTGGACAAGCAACCTTAAAAACTGATTTTTAAATTTTCAAAAAATAACTAAATTTATTTTTTTTCCTATTTTTCCATCTAACCCCCCACTATACATGCTCACAATTTTTTTTTTTAGTTTATGCATTTAGTTAATATCTTTTAGAAATTTTAGTTGATATATAATCCTGTTGAAAAAAGATAGAAGATGGAATAAGGTAATAAAAAGTAGTGATTGAAAACATACTTGTAGTGGCAGTGCGCAACCCTTGAGTGGCCATCACTTAATTAAAAGGGAAAAAATTTGTTAAACATTTTTTTATTTATATTTTCCCCTTAATAATGATTTCGTTCATTCCTTCTTTAAAAAAACCATTGTGCAATGTCGAAAGAGAGGGAAAATGCACAAGTTAGTAAAGGTTTTGGGGAATTAAGTATTCTTCAATAGTTTTCCCAAAATAGTCATGGGAACTTCAGATAATCTTTTCAATTATTCGCCGAGTTTCGATTTTTAAAATTTTCGGCTGATCCCTGCACGATACCTGTTTAGGTGCGGACGGACTGGAAATTTTTGCTTCGTGATGTTCCAAAATGTCCAAGACCCCCTAGTACGATAATATAGATTGGGGTTTTTTATAGGAGAACAAGTCCAAGTTTTCCCCCCTCCTGAGTCAAACAAATTGGGAGGAGAAAGTTTTCTTCTTTTTTGCCAAAAAAATAATAATAATAAATAATGTGTAAATGCATTACTGTAGATATAAATCAAATTTACCGAAACGGGACAACTTCCTATTGCCCAAAAAATCATGAAGGAGTTCACCATTTTTTAATATGTCAAGTGGATTATGTAACGGGAATTTCTGAAGGGATTGTTTTGCCCATCTAAATGATCATGAAAATAATATAATAATTTTATTCAATTACATATTACTAAATTAAATTGATTCCCTAAAAAAAAATATAGATAAAACCTCAAAATTTTTCCTAAAGTGATTAGGGGCGGAGAAAATTTACTTTAGAGTATTGAAATACATTGTGGTTTGATTCGAGTACACCAAATTACCAATCTAGTTCTTAATTTAAAACCCATAAATTGGGTCAAATGAAAAAAAAAAACAAAGAAAAAAAATTAAGAACTAAATATATCATTTGATTGAATTGGGTTAAAGTTAGATCTTTTGTCATTTTTTATAACAAAATATTAGTCCCAGTTCATTCCAGTCCAAATATAATTGAACTAGATTAAAAGAGAAAATAAGAATTTTAAGTACAATTTGGTTGAAGGTTTTATTTTTTGCTTTACGTTCACATCGTTTTGAAGGAGTTAATTATTTTTCCGATGATACAGGAACTCTTGTGTAAAATGAAAAAAAAAAAATATATATTTATATATATGAGTTTTTAATGCTTTTTTCACTCAGATTTTTTTTTAAAGTTTTCAGAAAAGATTGTCATATAATTCAATTTGGTTGAAGGTTTTATTTTTTCTTTACGTTCACATCGTTTTGAAGGAGTTAATTTATTTTTCCGATGATACAGGAACCCCTTGTGTAAAATGAAACTATATATATATATGAGTTTTTTAAAGCTTTTTTCACTCAGATTTTTTTTTAATGTTTTCAGAAAAAGATTTTCATATAAATTGAGTGAAAAAAGCATAAAACTCACCTGCTAATTAGACACTTGAAATATATGCGACGATTTCTCTCTAGAGATTAACTACATAATACAAGTACAAGAGATACACATAAATTTTTTTAATCAAATGAAGGGCGATATAGTAATTATACTAATGCATGAGTCCGTCAATAAATATTGCTTTTTTAAAATTTCACCCGACACTTTTTTACATTGAAAGGGTGACTAATTTCCTCTTTATAGAAGTCCAATAATTACAATACATTCCGAGCTGGAGATTGTTAAGGAGAAAAAAACAAATATTTTATAATTTTTAAGTAGTGGATGCCACACCCTTTTTACGGATACTTGAAAATAGTAAATAATGAAGCATATAAATCACTTAATGGTTGTTGAAAAAAATATAGTTTTTATTTTCTTTTTGTCTAGTGTGGTAGTTATCATTCAATAAGTAATAGTAGATACATATATTTATTAATCTGGCTCAATAACTTTCATGTACCTATTTAATATAACATTCAATCTATGATACCAATAACCCGTTCGCTTCACTAAATAGAATGAGGAATAAATATAATTGAAATTTTTAAAAAATATAAAAATCTCAATATTCCCTTATCATCAATCTAAAGATTAAGGACAATTTGTCCATGTTTATCTTGGATCTTTTGTTTGTTCTACGACTTCCTTTCTAAGCTTACTTTATATGTTCTATGTTAAAGTGTAGGTTGTATTTCTAAACTCGCTAACATAGGTCTACTCCCCTAGACCCAATTTTCTAAACTCATCCTTTTATTTCCTTGATGATTCCCGCTTTTCTGTATTTTAAGATGAGGCATTATTAAACTTTTTCCTAACTTAAGGCATCTGTAACCACATTTGCCTTTAGTAGTGGGATAATGGATTGAAAGATTATAATTCTTTAATAAACTCTAACCATCTCCTTTAAGACTTTTATGATCCATATACACTTTATACCTTACACTCAAATATGTAATGTCTCTAGATTCTTTAAGGCAAATACTATTACTACCACTTTCAAGTCATGTGTAGGGGTATTTTAGTCTCGTAGTTTCGTGTTGTCATGATAGTATGTGATCACTTTATCGTGTTGCATTAATACGTATCCTAAAACCATTTTTTGATGCATCACGACAAATGAGTACTCCCTTGATCATCTGTGGTATTCGAGTACAGTGTAGAAAATAATAGTTGTGTATTCTTGTCATAAAAAAAAATATAAAATAACATTAGTATACTATATAATATAATGTACTTATGTTTTATCTCAATTATATCATTAAATATGCTAAAAATTTCATTAGTAATTATACTTTTACCAACATCCAAATATATCATATATTTTTAATATTAATAAGCTTTTGAAATACTTACATGTTAGTTTTGTTCCACAAATTGTTTAAATTCATTTATTCTACATAATTAGGATAATGTTAGTATATATAAACATTTTTCAAAAATTCTTATTACACATAATTTGATATTATTATATGAGTATTATTATCAATATTTTTTTAACTCGAAACAGGCCCCCAAATCGTTTAATTTCTTAAAAATTTTTAATTAAAATTCATTTGAACAGGTGTATGCTGTTTAGTGAGTACCATTAATCAATATTATTTAACAAGAATAAATTTCTAAAAGAAAGCTACCCATGTAACATAAACAATGAAAACAAATTTTATAATTTTCTAAGTTGATTTACTATTTTAGAAAATTTAATGAATTTGATGTAAAACTAGGACCTCACCATGGCACTCGATATCCAACCACCTTTGATTACTAGGGTTTATCGATAGGACTTCCTTACCCCTAATGCTTATGTCAAAAGCCTTTCTTGTTAGGATAATCATTTGATGTGGAAACACATATTAGCCTACCTTAATTTTGTGTTGTTACACTATTTTTTCTAATTTTTGTTTCCTATCCATTTCTTGTGTTTCAAGAAGCTTCTCTGATTTGTAATGTTGTCAAGTAATAAAACAACTCTCTCCCAAATGGCATATTTATAGAAGAGGGTTAATGTAAAAAGGTAGATAAATTTTCCAAGTGTTCACGATCTGGTTTTCTAAACATAATTCACATGTTTTAACCTTTTTATTTCACTTTGTAGCTACATTTGTTATTCTTATAAATAGGAAGTGCCATGCCTATATCCTTGGATATTTACAAATGTGTTTGCTATTTTTTTTATTAGAATTTTGTATTATTTTATTACAATTTTTAGCAAGGTAGTTGGTATTTTTAATAATCTTGGCACGTATCGAGTATAAAACATTATGCTACATGACTATATAATCATATTATACGTTTTTAATTCTTTTGAAATTATGGGCTCCCCTTTCCTCTAGGAATCCTTGAAAAATATGTTGTTTCCTCATCTGTCTTTAATCTTCTGGCAAACAGCACATCATTCAATAATAAGTTGATATCTTTCGTTCGATAGGTTCAGTCCATTGACTCCAAAAATCTAACCTACATCAAATCTGAATTGATAGTATTTATCATCGTCACTTATGGATTTGAATTCCAATCCATCCAAAAATCTTGTAGCTATGCCAAGCTATGCATAGAACTAAATCCGGTTGTCTATTAATCGCAAAAAGGAAAAATAAAATAGCTAAGATATAGCCTTAACCTTAAACTCTTTACATATAATCTCAAATGTACAAGACACACAAACTTTACCTTTTTTTTTTTTTTTTTCTTTGGTTAGGAGAGAACTGATTAGAGTAACTCCAAAAATAAATTAAAGAATTGTTTTTGAAAAGTGAAAGATAGTAGGACACAACCCAAAATCAAGATATTTTATAATACAGTGAAATTTACGGTCACATGGAAATAAAAAAAAACTGTTCCTCCTCAATAACCATCATAGGGCCATTTCATTTAGGAAGTCTTGCTGTATTTGTTATATTTTTGTGATAAGCACTCTAACACACCACTCTATTAGCCCATATGGAGAATCAATATTATATACAACATTGTTATATAGTACATGGCAACTACCTAGCTTTCCTATTATTGGGGTAATTATTTATGGGCAAAGCTTTGATTTGAGAATGTTTTCCCATCTTTCCTCATTATAGTTGTCTACTGAATACTTGATGGGAAAGATGGGAAAACTTGATTAGGAAGTTAGGCCTCAGAAGAGTTGCTTCGAAATATAAGCAGATAAGGGACTAATAATGCCTTTCAACATATGTTTCGGATGTTGGAATACTAGACACATAAGTGAAGAATTTTATAGAGAAACTGGAATTGGAAGAGTAAGGAACATAACGTAATATAAGATGAAAAAGAATATATAATATATTGTTGTATTAGCAACTTTTTTCTAAGTTTAAGGTGACCTTAAATGGAATTGGGTATTGATCGGATAACTAGCATAGATGATAGTTATGTACCTAGAGCTAAAAAAAATCAAGGGATGATGTGTAATAACAGTTACTAAACCTGCGGATATAAATGATGATAGATGCAATAACTAACCTACATTTGTGACAAAAGGAGATAAGTAGGAAGAGCCAAAAGTTCGTGACCTTAAGGTTATCGAACTTACGATTTTACTTAAAAATATTAGAGAGTTTTGTAAAATTTGGAATATATAAAAGTAAGTTTTTATTACTTTGTAAATTAGCTTTAAAAAAATATTGATATATTTATAGGAATTCAAACTTGGAAATACACGATGAATAAAGAAAATGAAGAAGCTAATTTTTTTTTTTCATAAAATATTCTTAATATATAATTTAATTATATATGAAAGAAGGACATAGATAGCTAAATTAAACTTTTCCCATTCTTTTAAAAGTTGTAAATTAAAGAAAATCCAAACATTTCAGCTAATTTTAAGTTATTGACAATATAAAGTAAATTATATAATATTCTGTATAACTTTGTCATTGGAGTGCTAAAATTAGATTAAAAGATATGAATATAAAATAAGAGATTAGTCCCGGAGAATGAAAGAAGAGATAAAAAAATTGGAATGGATATGACCAATGTGTAATAGTGAGGTTTTAAAAAGTTAGTTGTATTTATTTTTTCTTTAATTTTTAATTCATTCAACTTCAATTATGTAGAATTAGTAAAATCGATAATAATTAAGTAAGTTTCAACTAAATTTTCTTATAGATTCTGTTTAAAACGTATGTTTTTATAAAAAAAAAAGAAAAGTTTTTTACACCCAGTTGATTCCGAAAGGTCATCTAAAATAGTAAACTCGTAAATTGCACGAATAAATTATGATTTTGATAAAACTATGTGTGACTTTCTCCGTAAAATCAATATGACGTGTTTTGGATGATAGAGCATTTTTATGTCAATAATAGCATGGCAAATAGTTTGAGGCATGTTATGATTTCTCAATCTTCTTGTAATCAAGTCGAAATAGCACTCATTATCAACCTTCCATTGTTAAATTTTCAAACACAAATGAGTTATGAAGCAAATGGTGATAGCAATTTGCTTAGAAAATATTGATCATTACTTTTTCTACTTAGGCCTTTGATGGCTCAACTATAATAATGGGCCTAAAGGCTCAACTTGTTTACATATTTGAACCTTGAAAAGTGGTACAACAGTTGTAACTTTGTATGATCTTATGATATAACTAATCTACTACTCTTTTCTTTAGGCATATGCTTAATTAAGGGTTGCTACATAATCTATAACAAAGACTACTCATAATTATAATTCATCCAATATTGCTATAAATAAGGGGAAAAAAACATTGTAAGAAACTATTTATACTCTTTGACATTCTAAACCTTCTTATTCTCTTGCTTTTTTATCCAAAACAATTACTTACTTAAGATCAGAGTGGCTATATTGGATTAGACTTCTACACCTTAGGCCTTTTATTCTTACTTTTGCAGGAAACTAAATTCTGCACTTAAATTGGACTGACATGGATATTACTTCATGTCTATAATAATTAGATTATACGTTTTTGTCTTAAATATTATTGTTATAAGTTAAATACTTATTTTAAAAAGCTCGTTACATTTTTACAGACTCAAATATCAAGTTCTGATATTATTGAATGATTTTAGTAAAAAATACGTTTTATTAAAATTAAATATTATTATATATTATTTTGAAAATAAGTCCAAATAAAGACTCTTCGTCTAACTTTTGTAATCTTATATTATAATTTATTTAATGGAAAAAAATCGTCTACAATCTTTAAATCGTTCCATATGCTATAGTTGATATCAGTTGTTAAGTAGTTAGACTTCTACTTTCGCAAGCTATAATCTTATATTTATAATAATCTTAATAATAAAAAATGACCTAATGGTGATACCAATCAATGTATATAAAAGCAATAGGCATTAATAAAACGGTGCTATACAATTTACAGATGCGCAACTTTGAAAAAGTTTAAGCCAGATAGATTATACTAGATTTAGGTGTATTAGTAAAAAAGTTCATACAGTAGAGATACATTAACAAAATGTTTCCAAAGTTTATATTTTAACAAAATAAGCCTCGTTTTCACACTATTTGGATAAAAAAAAATGGAAAAAAAATAAAAAAAATGTCAATAAATAAAAAATTGGAATAGAAAGATGAAAAAAAGAATAACAATCTCATAAATGCAAATTTGTGAGAAACGATTTGACCGTCCTCCCGTTATTTGCTAATGTCCATAGTCATAGTTACATCTTGTTTTCAAGTTAAGTCATCCTGGCTTTGTATGGGCAGAGAAATGGACTACGTTGAGGGATCATGATTAAAAAAGGCTAAACAGAAACACTGCTTTTTGTGTTCTGGAAGTAATAATGTTGTCTAGGGTTGAAAAAAGGAATGAGTTTTTCTATTTTTTTGTTCTGGGCTAATATGACGCATAGAATCAAAAGAATTCCAATGACAGAGTTTTAGCCCAAAATGTAGATCATTTCTAAATCACACAACATGACGACAATTATATCAGCACGGTCAATTGTTAAAACCACCAGAAAAAAAGAAATTCAATCCGTATTCTCATACCCTGAGAAAACAAATGCAACAGATTTTACAAAAACAGAAATAGTTAATAGTTACATTAACTGCATTTTCTAACCTGTAGGAAGTTATTCGTACATATTCACTTTAAATAAAAATCTTACATACTTTAACTTGGGAATATTTTAGTATTTAAATTTTACTATCCGGATTGATATCTAAGTGATAATACAAAATTCAAAGTTCGTAGGTATATCTCTTTTTTCAAGTTTATGTAGACATTTCCCCTATTCCTGACGCCCACTCTTTCCTTAACCACATCCTGACTTCTGGGTAGAACCAATTGTGTTTTCCTAGGTCCTACGGCTTTTCCTGGTTACGGATCTTGGGGAAGAGGCAAGGGAGTCTGGTGGCGCGTGGTGGTGGCGTTCGAGGACAGAGGAGTTGGCAGGGCCTGTGTTGAATCTCAGCCATGGTGCGGTAATCCGTCCTAGCGTTTTCCTTATTATTTTCTATTCTCTTGTTTTATAGTTTCATCTTTTTACCTTTGCCCTTTTTTAAAACTTTTTTAACAAAAAATTCTTTCCTTTTTTTTCTATTTAAATTTTTATTATATTAAATTATTTGATATGACATTTCCAATTAAATTCTGGTGCCTAATTCATCATCCACATTTGAAAATAAGGGATTCATACTTATTTCAAGGAAAACGTGCTTAATTTAAAAATCATGCAGGCTGGCTATGTGCAATTAGAAAATTTAGGGAATGATGTGTAAAATTAAGAAGATATGGTCTAAACAATTTTATGGCTTAGTTATCACACAGTGGCTTTTTCGTTATCAACAATTCTCAGTGGAGATTTCGTGCAGGGACGACCATGTGAATCCTCGAGGTTAGCCTCCAGAGACTATGGCTACATGGTGGACTAAGCACCATGTGCAGCCCTCAACTCACTCCCTAGCCACTATCGCAATTGGTAAAATCCAATCTACGAAAGCAGCTGTACCTCACAATAGGCCGCCGGGAATGGTCGCATCGGTCCACGGCAAGCTTTGGCTTAGACGAAGTAGTGGTGAATATGACTACGCTTACAACGCGGTTGAAGTGCCCTTGCTGGAAGACAGTGGGGTCCTTGTGCGAATGTTGGAGGCACACGTTGTGGTTGATGTGTTGGTTGAGACAGCAAAGTAGGACTTACACCGGTTACACTTGGACTGCATTATCTTTGGATTAGAGATGTCACTAGGTGTGAGCGGATTAGGATAAGATCTAGTGACAACAACTCAGTTCCAAGATTCAAACTCGATATCTTATAAGGCATATATAAGAACCATAACAAAGTTTTTACTATGCCTATTGTTAGAAACTCCATCTACATGGTCTATATCGATCACAATGAGTTCTAGTAAAACCTATTATATAACCTATCAACATCTGACTCATCGTATTGGTTTAAAAAAAATTTTAATAATGATTTTGTGAGTGTATATAAGGAGAAATTAAAAATAAATAGTGTATTAGATTTATTAACTAATAATATTAAAAGGCTTTGATTATTTAAGATTAAAACCAACTTTTTTTATTTTAAATTAATATATGATTAATAAAAAAGAGATGGATGAAATTGAGAAATGTGGTTGATTGATTGAAGAAAGAGAGTAAAGGCCGGAAGTGAATTATAATAAATGTAAAAGAGAGAAAAAGATGGGGCTAAGTTTTCTCTAAAAAGCAAAGCATGAAGAGATAAAATTTTTCTTATTAATTTACTATTTTTTTTTTATCATTTATGGTTCAATACTATGTTTCTTTAATATCTTATTATTATTTTTTATCGGTTTAGATTTTTCATTAGACTTTTTCTAAATCCCAATACTCAGATCCGGAACTTATTGGTTGAGAACTTTTTCTAGAACTTGACTCAAAAGCCCTATAAGTTAAATTTTACAAGGTTTTGTTGATTAAGTGGGTTGAAAACTCTATAACGATTCAACCGTTGTATCCTACTTTGAATACGAATAAGCCACATCGGATATGTACAAAAACTATTCTCTTTATGGTGAGAAAGATGTGTAATTAAGCTTAATTCTCAATGTCTAGCTATATATTTGGTCTTTCGGTCTAGAAATTAATTTTGTACCACTCTTTACTTAATTGTATTGGCACTGTGGTGTGAGGGGTTTGTTCCTATCATCCCCACGAAAAGGATTTTAGGCAAATTGCAATTACACCTAAAAAATAATTTGGAGTTATAGTTTCCTGACTCAGAAAATTTTGTCATCATTGTTTTTAATCACATCCACAATAATGCACATAAGTAAATATACTAGTTTTTAGCATTTTTTATTTTGTTATAAGTTTTGAGATTGTAGTAATAATTTGGTGTTTGCATAATATTTTTAAAATTATGAGACGTGGGAATACTGTTAATAGGTTAGAATCTTATAAACCTTAAAAATGAAAAAATTTACCATGTTACAATCAAAATTTGATTAATATTAACCAAATACAAATTAGATAAAAAATATTACCATAATATCATTATATACCACATCTTGAAATATAATATTGCTCCTTATACTAATATTGCTTGTCAAAAATATAAACATTAGTAGAATGCATATGTAATATAATTTGTAACCATGTAATTTTTTTCTTAATTGGTAGGCGACATGTATGGTTATACTCTATAAAACGGTGCACATATATATAATAACATATATATATATTTATGTATTCTATATGGAATTAATGACTTGATGCCTTGCAAAAAAAAGATATTTTATTAATTTTTATGAAAATAAGCAAGATGTAATATTAGAGAAAATTATTGGCTTTCTGAATGTGATATATATAAACTTGTTTTACATACATACTACATATATATATATAATCCTTTGTGTATTATTGACGTCTAAAGGAGAAACAGTCCTTCAATTTGAAAAACGTATGGAGAGAATTTTTACTAAAATGCAATATTTATAATCGAGTACAGATGCATAACATGAATACTATTCATATTCATTTCCTTCGCCAAATAAAATTAAGGACTGGATTCACGACATGTTTGGTATGGTTCAGTCAAATATTATATGGTTCCGATTTTTTTGGACCATACGCGGGACCGTGCCATTCCTTAATTACCGAATCCGTTTGACAATACAAAAATGAAATCCTTTTGGGACACGCAAATTTGATTTTTTTTTTTTCTTATCCAATTACATTAAACTTGCAGGAATACACAATTGAACCAGTCTGGCTTTCATTTATATCTAGAACAATCACTTTCGAAACAACGAGGCATTACCAAAAACTGCGTGGTTTATTTTCCCTTCGACTTATTAGACTGGTACAAAAGATGTTATGGTAAATCATACACATGTTGACAATTTCGAACTATACAGAAGCCCCGTGCATTTTGTCTACAGCATGCGTTTACTCTACTAAGTATCCTCTCTATCTGTCCCCACTCCCTTTCTCTTCACGACGTTCTCAATTGTTTTGACGCAGGGACGATGAACATTCACACAGAAACCCAAAATCTATTTCATGCTGTATAGGAGGTCTTGGACAGTTTGGCATTTATCACAAGAGCCAAGGATTCCATTCATTCCTGCGCCTAAACCGGGGTATCATGGATCGTGCCTACGAATTTTGCGTTTAATATCCTAATGCAACCGAATTTTTTTTGAATTTAATAGTTCAAAATATCTATTCCTGCCTAAATTTTAAATTTGGATAACAGTTGCGATTAAACTGTCCATATCATAATGAAAAGAATTTCTAAATCTTCAATATTCAAAAGACATGATTTTGTTTACCCAATATTCAAATATTGTTAATTACTAGCAAATGAACCATCTGTGCTGCATGTACAAAAAAAATACAGAAAAATCTTAAAATGTAGCAAATTTTCCTCACAATAGTAATCTTGGGCTGCAATTAAAATAATGTACAAATAAAATATAGGAACTATAGAAGTATGTGTAACAAAAATGTTAAACTATATAAATTAGTTATGGTGGTTAAGAATTTTATGGGATGAGTTTGAAATCTTTCTTAAATATTATTATTTCAATATATTTTAATAATTAAAAAATATGATAATCAATTGTTAATTTGGGTAGTTAAAATTCTTTTTAATATAATAGATAATGATTCTATAAAAACTATAAAAAATTATATGGGTCGTTCTCTAAAAATAAATTTTAAAATAATACACTTTATATCCTTTCTCTCAAAAAAATATTTGCACGATAAAAATTTCCCCTAAAAAGGTGGTCTTGGGTTAATTAGACACTCGTAATTTTTTATTTTTAGCAGTTTCGTCATTTGATTTAATGCTCTTCGTGACTGCTTTGATATTATTTCTGCTATTGTTACAAAATCAAATTAGATGACTGAGGTGACCTTAAAATGTAACTTACAAAAGATTAAAATGGTATTTTAATAAGATTAACTAGACTATTTAATCGGAAGAAAAAATCTTTTTAGGTTGTTGAATTTCTCATGGGCTGCAAGAGTATTTTAGAAGCTTGACATGATTTGTAATAGTTGTAAACGATACTAGTAACCTTAGAGACATAAATATATTAGTGACTTGATAGAATAGATCCTAAATTCATTATTTCGCTATGATCATCGAACAGAAAATAGGTTTGCACAGGATGGCACCATTCACATAGTTTACAAAATTTTTAAAATATAAAAAAGCCTTATAAAACTAAGATGCAAAAATACGACTTCTTAATTCTCATAGTAACAACGGGAAATTTTCTTTCGTATTAGAGACATAACCTAGATATCCCCTTAAACAAACTGTGGTTCAATTCGCTCTGGTAAACTATGATATGCTTAAATAAATCTAATCAGACCACTTGTCATGTTGGTTTGTATAATAATGGTGCACCAATGGGCTAGTATAAATTAAATCACCCCATAGGTCATGAATGGTTTATGTTGGGGTAAATCATACTTAAATAGTGTTTGATGAGTTTAGAATGATTTTGTCGGAATGAAACTATAACCTTATCTTTGCTAAAGCATACACGTGACCAATATTTATGTTTTTTAAATCTATATTTAATACAGATTTTCATTTTTGGAAAATTTTTTATAAGTGATTTTTTCTCGAGCTTGAGGGTGGTCCGTGTTCTACACCCTAGCTAGGGTCCACATATAACTTGTTTTTGTTTGTTTTCTGTCCATACGCAAGGCAAAGCGGGGTGTGAGATTGCTTTAGAGTGGTTTTTCGAGTTTTACTGAAGATCAAGAACGTTTGGTATCCGTCAATGGTAGGGAGCCAAGGGAATGCACTTGTTTATTTGGAAGGATTACGTAGTTTTAGCAAATGTGGAGGGTCGGTTCTGAGGTCCTTCTCATTGTGAAGTTCACGACAAACATATCTTCAATCATAGCTCAAACAACGGCATTGGATTATTTGCGTTGTACTCGCAAGTTCTCAATGAGTACAAACAAAAATGATGCTGTGGAAGAGGTGAAGTGTTTTATGATGTTTCATTTTTAGATTCATATGTCTCAACATTGAAAAAAAAACAATAAATAGCCCGTCTTTCATCTTCTATTTTCCTAAATTTACAATTTGATGCTTTTGATTATATAAAACTTAGGACAACTTTATAAATTACTATGAATTATTTCTCTTATAATCATTTCTAACCGTCGATGTAAGTATTATAATCTTAATGGGATAAATTAGGAAAATTAAGGAATGTAATCTTGATACGTTTGTTTGTTTGTTATGAAATTACAGTCATAGTGAGAATACCACTTTTCTGCATTAACCCAAAAGACATGCCCACTCCAGTTTTTTCCATTGAAAAATCACATATTTCTCTTGTTCAGGAACTGCAAAACTCTATACAAAGAGTGTGGGTTCTTCCAGCGATTAACATGGAGAAAGATGTATTTGGGTTGAGTTTTTGAATAGATGTATGATACGAGATGGCACTTAGAGAAAATGGACTGCGGGAAGTCCCCCATCAATGGATGAATCTAGATTGTCATGATATACCAAAATTGGAATCAATGCATTAGCCGAAAGGATTGTTTCAGGAGCATCATGGTTAGAACACATAACGCAGGACCTGTACTTTCATTTCCAGTCAATCGAACCAAGTACGTACGCATATTTTCCTATACCCTTCCCACGATTTTCTGTCTTTTTTTTTTTTTTAATAGAGTCATTCAATTTGCTTAAAGATATTATGGTTTTAGTTCTTTTAACGGGTGTTTATTGAGGAAAAAAAAAATCTATTATTGTCGAGTCCAAATTAATTAAGTCGGTTCAATTCTATTTCAACCTAAGCTAACATGGTGACGAGTCGGATCACTTTATTTACCTTAATTAATAGCTGATTTAGAAAATTCTAACTAACTTGATTTAATCCACCTAATTCTTATAAGACTAGTTAAGTTTTTCAATCGAGTTGTACCATGTTTTTATTCTCTCTATATCTAAGAAATGCACCAATTTCCTAAAAATATGAGTTTAAATAAAAAAGTGATATTATAAATATCTTAATCTTCAAATCTTAAAATGTTAATCATTTATTAGTTTATAAATAAATCATAAATATTATTGTAATGTTTTATTAACAGCAATTCCAAACAATAAAAACCCAGTTCATCCCTTCTCACATTTGACAGCTTCTTATGCTCACATTACTTCTGACTTTTTATCTATATTCTTTAATTGAAAATTGTTCAATTTATTCGCTGAAATGATCGACTCAACAATTTATTTATGAGGGACGACCATAACAAGTAGAATGCTTTTTTTTTTTTTATGCTGAGTATCATACAAATCGTAACACTTTATCTAAGGAAAAATTGAAAAAGGAAAGAACAGTAACCCCCAACACTTGCTGTATCAATTATTTGTATTTACTTGTATCCCACAGCTAAACCATAAACCATTTGTTTTATTCATTCTTTGCCACCCCTTTCTCCCAAATACTATTTGATTCGTTCATCTAAAATATTTTCTGACAAAGCAGTTGGGATGATAAGGCATATGCAGTTATACCTGAAGAGATATATTCTATGTAGCGGGGTTTTTGCATTCAAGTGCGAAACAATGGACACGGCACTGGAGATTCAAAAATCAAGAGATACTACGTTGTTGTGAGACCTTCTGGTATCCGGTTAAGCAATATCTTGGCCACCATTACACCCAACACGAGTGGATCGTTCATTTTGGTCCCAAATGGAGTATATTTGCAAAGGAGAAATGTGAGTTTGATCCATTGAATATGTTATCTCCGGGCCAGAAGATATTAATAAATAAAGTGCCAAGATTTTTCTTTGGAATAATTTCAAGGAGAGTTAGCGAAAATTATAGTTAGACTTGAATGCCATATTCGAAGTCAAACTGCAAAGCTAGTTCTCGTTGAGTGAGTTTAGTGTTTCGCCTTTACCTAGAAGTATCCAATGAGTCTTCAATTCCTCGGTTCATTTTTCATGCCATTTCTGAATTAGTATAATAGTATTGTGAATTATAATTTAATAAAAATATTGAGGTTTTCTTCATTTCCCTCTTTTAAAAGGGGATAAATAAACTTAGTTAATCAGCCTTACCTTGCTAATTATTCTCGTTACTTTCTTTTATGAAAATATTTTAGGCACCCTCTGCTGGGAAATTCATTTTTTTGGCTCTGGGGGTTTTGAGGTAAAAAGTTGAGCAGATAGCCTAATAGGGATTTGGATTATCTCTATTTTATCATTCCCTAGATTTACTTTTAAGTATAAATTAAATAGTTGAAATTGTTTTAGATTTTTAAAAATATTGTATGATATTATTATGATATCATCATATTGCTTTTAATATTCACTAATGATTTTAAGTGTTATATTTTAAGAGGATAAATAAAAAATGAATAATATGAAAGTTTTATTTTGGATTTATGGAAATAAGTGCGAACAAGCAATTACTCGATGGATTTCATAAAATATGTATTCCAATTCTGGTGTAGCGCATAAGATTGATTCTATAAACACGTAAACAATCTCATTTGCTGCCATTATTAATAAAATTTATCTGTTATATTCCTCCAAAACGACTGGAAATAAACTTTGAGCTTGGAAACTAATTACCCAAAGACACAATAGAGAGAATTGATATGGCCGATAAATTATGGATAACAGACTTGATTGAGGGGACCGAGGAAAAGTGAAATGTAGGGTTATGTTTTTAATCATTTTGAAACTTATCAAAAGAGTCATTTATTATTTGTAGGTTAAAAAAATCGATATACTATTTAATTAAAGTTTTTTGTGATTATCGTACTACATGAATTAACTTTGTCAATTCTTTCCCCCCCCCCCCCCCCCCCCCCCCTTAATATGGATATAAAAGCGAACCCATAATTGATCGTTCAACTTTCCTTAAGTAAAGAAGGCGAGCAATACCTGTAAGAGATGCATGACCCTCAACTAGGTAGCCGCTAACCACCTTTAGCCATAAAGGTGGCCGAAATAGCTTCTTAAGGTAAAGTACGTCCGATCTACTTTGGAAAGTAGTTGTTTGACTTACTGGCAACTTGATCAATCTTAATTTGTCTTCTATTCACGTCAGTAAATGACTTAATAGGTTTATTGAGCTAGTGAAAAAAGACCACAAATACATCAAATTAGGTAGCAAAGGATATTTCAGAATAAATATAAACCAAGTTGTATATTTTAACAAGGTTTATGGTTACCATTTGTTACACTATGGAATCTAAGTGCTACTACTTATGCATTGAAGTATGTTTTACAATAGAGTAAAAACATTTCTTATTTTTTAACAACTTATTACAACTTGAAAAAGGAGGATTCGAAATCTAATCTATTTTATTACAAAATCATTATTCAGGGAATTGGTAGAATGTTTGAGCAATTAAAAACGTGTTTTGTATATCAAATTACTTCCTATTACTACCAATTATAAATGCGCGTTATGTCCAAAGGACTCTAGAATGTGGCAGTTCTACTACATATTTTTATGTCCATGGAAAGAATATGATGTTGTTTTTAAGTTTTGGTTGGTAAAGATTTATTTGATTTGGGCTTCGTGGTACTTTGTGAGTTGTAAGACAAAGAGAGTAGGGGCACTTGAGTGTTATTGGTATAGCCACTCAATTCTTAAGTTAATTGGTAATCTAATGTAAGGAGAGGAAATAGTACTCAAATGCAAAGAATATGTTCTGTATCAAAGTACCAAGTGGGATTTCTAATAGGTGACTGCTTTGTATTTATAGAAGAGTGAAGTGAGTAGTTAGTGAAGAATTAGTAGTTGAAACAATGGCACAAGTAATGGGTAGTGGAGTTATGTGGTCCACAAATGTAAAAGGGCTTATTGACTCAGTCCTATAGCCTTTTTTGCAGTTTTTTAGTAATGGGTAATATGTAGTTGAGGAAGGCTGGTGTCATGGGCTTGGGATGAGCTCAATATGAGATAGGGAAGTTGAGTCCAGAGAAGTTCACACTAGGCTGTGAGACCAATTATGTCGTATTGACTTAAGGAGTTTATATCCAAAAATCCTTTTTCAATCCTTTCCTACACAACACCCCCCTTAATACTTACCCTTACTTCACCCCCTCCAGCAGGTTCACTGATTTGTGGAGGCAAGGAAAGGGGAAAAATGGGCTCTTCAGTATTTGGTTGATTTGGTCCGAGTATGCTTAGGTCGGGCAGGTGTGATGGTGATTAGAGCATCCTATCATCCTAGCAACTTCTCAACAGTGGCTCGCATGTCTGTCGCTGCAACCAATGTCGCCTGTCTGATGCTTTGACAATATAAAAGGCTCTATACCAACGCCGCTGATAAAATCACTTCGTGACCTAGAGCTAAGCTATACACATATCACCTCTCATACTAGGCGTCCGAGAACGCTCCATTGCCTCCTCCCGCGCCCGCCTCCCTCCCGTATCTGTACAACAGGCCTTGCCACTTAGGTTAAGGTGAGTGCTTCAGCCTTGAGGTGGGATATGGAGGTCTATCATTCTAGGGTCATATAGGGGTGGCCAACTAGTTGCCTCATTAAGTCAAAGCAGGTGACTCATTTGCTGAGCTGGATAGGTGACTAGAAGTATATACTTAATGGGCTAAAGCTAGGCGCTCCAAGTAGAAGCGAAGGTTTTGTAGGTATAGTGCTTCAATAGTAACGTTTGTAGAGCGAGGTGTTGAGTAAGCAGAAGTGTTAAACAGCTCTAGATTAGCAGGACTGAAACTAAGTAACTACTATTTGGAGCAACTTCCCATTAGTCCGTTACTGAGGGTTAGTGTTGCTGAAGTGCAAAAGAAGTTCTCTTGATGATGTTAGACGGGAAGGGCCCTCAGGAAAAATTCTCATGAAAGTAACCTTTTGAATTTTACTTTATCACTCGCTTTCACTATATAGTTTTATGGGATGTGATAGGTATATTGTCTTCGAACTTGCAATGGTAGTCACACGTGTTTTTTTGTGTTTTGAATGTGGCCCACCTAATCAGAACTATAACATGTCTAGATCATTAACATTTTAGGCGATTTATGCTTATAAAGTTCCCTTATAATTGCTAATTCAATTTCCAAAGCAACGGGCATATAAATACCATAAAGCTTGGATAGATCACTCGTTGCGTAACTTCTCTTACTTTCTTATTGCAACCTAAGCAATTTTTCCTTGCTTTCTTTTAGCTACAAATTTAACTTCCTCAAAGTTCTTGTACACTTCTTTACTTTTTCAGCATTCAAGATGTCGACTGATGCATCTAAGTATAATTTGACCCTCAACTTCAAAGCTATAAGGAGTAACCCTCCCTATGAAGGGAAGACGAAGTCTCATCACTAGCATAATTAGATCCCCAACGTTCAAGAATGGTGATTGAGGCATTGGAATATAAAGCAAGGTCATCACTGCCATCCCTAGGGATGTTTATTTGGATGATCCCTTACTTGAGGCCATAGACCTTTATATACACCTAAAAACTAATATAGGTTAAAGTGGTTGATTCAATAAGTAAAGCTCCACTCGTTAAATGGGTCCTAGTGAACTTCAAGGTTGGACTGATTAGGGCTAGGCAGTAGTACGGTTGTTGACACTTCGGAGGAAAAGGTGCCCTTACTATTAGGGAGTGCATTAGATATTTAAAAAGTGTCTAAAGTATGGGAAGCACCTCCCTTGACTAAAGTTAGAGGAAGAATTCCTTATACTACCGATGCTATTTAGCGTAAGTCCTTCCCAATTGGGAAAGGGTTTAAAGGCATTCAAAGGGTTGTGTAAGTACAGGTGATAATAAAGGCCTTCTCTAAAAACTATTCAACGACTTCTACTTGGGGAAGAGTTTAAAGTGGTTGATAGATCGATTGTACCTATAATAACCAATCCATAACGAAAACTATTTGTAGGGGGTGGTTGGAAATTTACATGAAGGATTGGCGTGATGAGTTCTTGGTGGTAGAGATGGTTAAAGAAGTAAACTTTTAGATGTAGTGGGACCATACTGGCTCGAATTGGTGGTCAAAGGAGCTTTGGAAAATGACGTCGAGGTTGTAGAGAAATATCAGCCTTTAAGGCCTCAAGGTACAACAAAGAGATAAATGTTGGGGAGCAGTGGAGAGAGATACTTCATTTAACCAATCTTTATGCGCTTCCCTAGCATAAAGAAGGCTGCCATGAAGAAGTAGATGGAGGTACAGGTTTGTTTTTCACGAATGCTTTTTTTCATTGTGCTAGCATAAAAATTGTGCCTTCGTTTTTTTTAAATGTCTTCTAAGGAGGAAGGGAGGGTTCTTTCTTTGCCCATGGTAGTCACGACGTAGTAGTTGGTAAATGACCGTATTGTATTTAATCTTTATACTGATAATGTTTGTTTATTTCTTTATATAGGTAGAAATTAGACTTAGGAGATACCCCATTCCATTGACATCTAAGTACTAAGCGGTATCTCGAAGAACTCAAACCGCTGACAAGACTGCCACTTTGAAGGTAAAGTTGTGGGCCGAGGTTAGGGTGAGGCAGATAAGTAGGATTGTGGTTCGAATGTTGTCTAAGAGGAGAAGTATCTTCATTGCACAATTCCCGAATTGTGTTCAATAGTGTTACGCCCGAGTCGCAAAGTCGCAACAGTCCCGCCGTTGTAAACCTTTCTATGATAGTAAACTGGCCTCCTAGTGCCTACCATAGAGATTATCTACACAAGCGTCGATGACTCTTCGCTGTGAAGTAAAAGTTCGATTAATAATTATACTACTATTATGAATAATTTATTAAGTTCTATAAAAATATAGATAATTATAATAAGTCCACAGAGCTTCCAGGAAGTTTTACACAAACACGACAGTTCACTCAGATTACATAATAACTATTAGTCTTTCTCCTAATGACCATTGGTCATTATAGTAACATATATTAAGTAACTTAATCCTCATACCCTGGCGTCAAACGACTTACCTCTGGGTAATTGGAGGAGCGGCATAGTATTTGATGTGTTCACAAGTCGAACCTGCAAAAAGATCTATAAAGGTTATGAGCAACTACAGCCCTGTAAGTTGAATTGGAGACTCGTAAATGCATACATGCACAAACAGGGTTATCAAACACTTATTTTCATTGCATGCAAACAATCAAGTGTCATCGCACAACGTTTAATCAGGTTTCCGTTTTAAACATCAGGAAATTTCACCGCTCCCATTCCGAGTTGAGGAGTTCCATGTTTGCAGCAGGCTCCACAACCAACACAGGCTTATGCAAGGGAGACCTCGCTGCCTCCCGTGACTTCCTTCGAACCATTGACTTCACCTTCGCCGCGCCTCCTCTCCTGTCACTTGTTCGAGAAGGATGTAGTAGGGACATTTTTCAATCCTGCGCTTTCCTTTCGAAGGGGTCGGTATTTTGGTTGGAGATCCTATAAACCCCCTAACGGGTTGCAATGCATGGACATTATTATTATTTGGGGTCGACTGAATATTAAATTCCGTTTAGGGTGTTTCAAAAAACCAATCTTCATATCAATTCAATCAGTCACAAAAATCATTCACAATACAAATTCAGCAGGAATCCAAGATACATCAAATACATGCGAAAACTTCTTACAATCACAATCATATACAAGCCTATGATCTCCGAGTACTACAATACTAGCTACTCTATTACAATATAGCAATAACCCAATCTTACTTGAATTTGCTCGATCGTCGATCCTCTAGTTGAGAGCTAATTTGTTTTGGGTTGTCCTATAATACAAATAGGTTTTTTTAGTACTTATATTTTTTGGATTCTTATTCTAAATTCATAATATAACTCCTTTTTCCTCATGTATCCTATAACGTATTAATGATTCGTTGTAAAATTCTATTTAGGGGTCGGCTCCTTAAACTAGATTCTAGTTTTAATTCCTATGTTCGTATTAAAGGCTCGAATCCAATGTGATATTAATCAATTTCTGCCTCGGGTATTCAAAATATCCATTGTGTCGTAATTTTGGTTTTCTAAAACTATTGTTATACGCTAACCTAATTGAGGTATCGGATTTATTCCGATGTTGATAAAAAATCTTACATTTTGAGATATTGCTTAAATTAAAATGTTATTTCAGAATATATTATTTTTCTGATTTCTAGTATAAATATTATCTAAATAACCTTATTTTTTAGTATTTATTAATTTATAATTTTCACTTATTACTAATTTATTATTATTACATACCTAATTTCCCTATTTAACCATACTTACGTACCTAAAGGCTAGATTAGGGTTCCACGGCAGAGATTAAACTTTCTATCATCTAATCAGATCCAAATCGTAATTAACATCCTAATCACCTAATTAACCCTAAATTACTAATTTTACCATCATTTTAGGGGCCTAAAAATAACTAAAAAAATTTCAAAAATTAATTTTAAAAAACTGGCTTCATAACATTGTTATACATATATGAGCATCCTCAGAAAAATTTTGAACGTCAAAGACATCTCTAAGCCATATTTTTTTTTCGTTTAGGCCATGCTCGGTTTTGAGTATTTGTTATGGGACCCTATATTACCGATTTAATTAAACTAAATCATTATTTTTCCCTTAATCTACATACAATAAAACCTCAGAAATAATAAGTTTCGTAATTTTTTCTGGGCCAAAATAACTAATTGACAAAACTTATTCAAAATGGGTCATTGAGATATACGATCAAAGCTTTCTGGCCCCGTCCAAGGCCCGGATCCAAGGTTTTCGGCGGTCCGGCGGTGGTTCTAGTGTAGAGGTGGTGGTGGTGGTTCGGTCCCAAGTGGTGGGGAGTGGTGGGTTTAGCTTACTTGGCCTAATTGCACAGTTTTTTTTTTCTGGATTTTCTCTCGATTTTTTAGTATTTATGATTTTTCTTGAGATTCCTAAACTGACTAAAGGACTTCTAATTTTTTTCCCTATTTACTAGAAAATCGTTAGAAAATTAATGTGCATTATTTGATCCCCGGGATTTTGCCCCACTTCCTTGATTTTTGGCTTTTTGTTTGTCCAATTCTTATTGGTTATTTTTTTTTTTCTATCACGACCTGTTCTTATTGTAGCTATTTCTTCTGATTTTCTATAATTATTTGTATTTTTCTTTAATTATTTGGCTTAGTTTTCGGCTAATATCACTATTACGGTATTTTTTCTACACGTAAATGCATGTGGGGTACACCGAGAACATTCCTAAATATTATTTTGGTCATTCTAAAATTTTATGTATACATATAGTCTATCTCTATTAATTTATTAGTTATTATATTACACTTTTCGCCTTTTTAGTAATCAAGCAGTATTATACTTATAAAATTTGAAAATTTTATAATTCCTATTTTATTACTTATTTTCTTAACATCAAGTTTTACGGGGTCAGTTTTACTAATTTTCCTCTCAATAGTTTTATAATTTTGGATTTGATTGGATCCTAATCGATCTCGCCCAATACATTGGGTTCTAAGTTCAATCCTACGGTTACTTGGTTCGATTTTAGGGCTTACAAATAGGTATGTTTGTGAAACTCCTAAAATTCCAAGTTAGAGTAAACAGAGTTACTATGACTTCATAAATGAACCGGATTAAACATTGTTGAGATACTATATCATTTGTTTATTGCATTTGGCATTTAACTTAATAATTGAACAACTTAAACTCTAGAAAATTAATAGTATGAACCCTATTCGAGTTCGGAGTGTCCTAACTGTGTAATAAGTCGATAGGCTAGTAACAAAAAAAAATTAAGAAATTTAATAAATTAAATATAACATCGTTAACAAAACCCTAGAAATTGATCGAAAAAAACTCTAAATCATGATACTAAGCCCTAAAAATGATTTATGTTACTATTAATCAAAATTGAACCTAAATTTGTTTGAAACCCTAAACTATAACTATGAGCCTATATAAAATAGTTAAATATTTTCAATAGTAATATAATTATTAGTTGAGTGCAATTATTGACTAAATCGCTTATTCGCATAAAATTTTAATGAAACACTACAATAACTTGTAAAAAAAAAATTATTAATTGTAACGGTACCAATTAAATTGATAAATTTTCACAAAATTTCAATTTAATTTTATTGATAGTATGGTTATATTTGTATGTTTAGAAAAATTACAGATATTTATTTTTAATTTTTATTTTTTCTTTTTCTGTCTTTCTTTTTCTCTTTTCTTTCTTTTCTTCTTTTCCCTTGTTACACGTTCTGAAATCAAACAAAAAAAATCAGAATGTTTAGCAACCCACGTGATGTATTTAAATTGCTAAGTGTTGATTTTCAAAATAAGGAAAAATTGGAAATAATTTATTATCGTATTTCATAAATGTAATGATTAGGTTTATTATTTTTATTTTATTTCTTCTATTCTCTAATTGCTATCACATGGGAATAAAGAAGAAAACAAAAATTAGAAAGAATTTTCAAGACAATTAAACCGAAAAGAAGAAGAAAAAAATTCTAGGAAACTTTAAACCCAAATCGTGAAAAGGAAGAAGAATGTAAAAGGAAGAAGAGAAGGAAGAAAAGAAAAGAAAAAAACTAAAAAATAATAGGTAAGTAAATTATTCTGGTAAGTCATAGATGTATATTATATAGTATGTACATATATATATGTAGTATTTGTATTGTATTTTTATAAATAAAAACATTACTATTACAATGTATGTATGAATGTGTAATTAAATTGATATATATGTATCTATAAAAGATAGGTATGTATACATGTATGTACATAGGTTATATATGGTAGAAGTTTGTAGGTATGCATTATAAGATACATATAATATGTATTAAGTATTTTTTCAAATAATTTATATATATGTACACGTGTAAATGCTTTATATTATATATGTATCAATTTTTTTACATATGTATAGAGATAAATAGGTAGTCATATAGTATATATGTAGTGTATATTTCTATATGTAGTTTTAGATTCATATATACATAATTTACATATGATGTATATATATATATATATATATAACATAGAAACTTATGTATAAACATATAGTGTAATATATGTGGTATACCGAGGATAACATATGGTATAGTTAACATATAGTATACATACTGTATTCCGATTATACTCTATATATATCGAATATTAAGTAAGTAGTTATAGGTAATATTAATAATATTTACTAATAAAATATATTCATAATTATGTGAGGAGTAGATATATATATATAATATAATACCGTAAATTAGGAATTGACTCATTAAAGTAAAAATTATAAATGTATCAATTATATAGAAGATTTTAGTATGTGTGTGTATATATCTTGTTATATAAATGAATATTTAGAAAATAAGAAATAATTAACATAATGCTAGCCCCAATAATTATAATAGATAAATAATAATAATAATTATATATCAAGACTAACAATCTCAAAAATAGGAAAGTATGCTTAAAATAATAAAAATAGCAATTATATGATTTAAATAATTATAAAATCATAAAATATATTAAAAAAAAGATAAAATTAATATTTTATAATTTTTAAATGAAATAATAAATTTTGTGATATTTTTATATTACAATTCAAACTACGAGTTACAACGCCAAAAACAGACCTTGTTATGTGAAATATCACTCGAAAACGATCACCAAAATGGATTATAAGTTTCAATAACGATCTGAGCTTAAAATGAAATAAGTTAATTACAATTCGATAAAACCTCGAATCAAACAATTTTCACGTAACTAGGTGAAGTCAACCTTACGCAAATTACGATACTATAATTTAGTTTTAAATTCTCTAATTTACAAATTTTATTATTCTTAGGTAATTTGATATAGACCTTAAGTTACCACCAAATTATTACGGCCCTTGTGTTGACTATGGCTAAGTGAGTTTTTCTTAATGATTCCATACTTGGTTGTGTTTTATAGTGTGAATATAAGTTATGATTGATAATGAATGTGTATGGGGTTGGGTTATCTTGTGCATGATATTGTGCTAATGGTGAATTTACTTAAAGTTAATATGTAATTGATTATTGTATCGTAGATTCACTAATAATTGATTGTTTGTGATTGGAATGATCACTAAATAAATAAGGACTCCAATTTTATTCGACTAGAAAAGTTAATTTAGATTCTACATATCATGCCCCGTATAACTAATTCTGACAGCACATTACACGGAGGTAGCGAGAGGCTATATGTGGGGGTTGATTATTGATTATTATAGATTTCGTACGATATTCATGTATGATATGACCTTACTATGACTCAGGGGATGATTAGGCTTTGGAGGCGCCAATTCACTGGCCTAGGTCGATTTCTAGAGACCTTCGTTTAGGGAACGGTGAGGCTCGTGACCTACTCACCATCTATTGTAGATCATGTTGATAAAACTTATAATGGATTTATTATTACATTTTGAATACGAAGTAGAGTTGCGTGATGAAACTAAGTTCTAATTATAATTCTAGATCTGACTATACTGATGTATCTCAACCTTGACTTCAGGAGGGCGTTAAATCTGTTGTTGCATACAGTACCTGGTCACCTACAATGTATTTGTTTAACCTACTGATTGTCATGCATTCATTTGATTGAACTTAACTATCGACTTAACTTGCTTGTTGTCATGGTTAAGGGAAATTATTTCATAAGTTGTTAGCTTCTACCCTTATAATCTTCTTTCGTAGGCTGATTTATTTGTGGAGTCGGGCGTCGCATGTCCTGAGGTTAATGATATACATGGGTGTCAATGTGGGTGTTGGATGTGATCAGAGAGTATTTCTTTAGTTTTATAGGGCTGATATGCATTCTATATACTGGTTTAACTTAGATATGTTTTTAGACTTCGTCATTGTAAACTTTTATATAAATATACCATGGGTTATGTTTTTTATAATTTATTATTTATCATTATAATGATTTTGCTTATGCTTGCGTACTCTTGATAGTTAATTGTCACTGTAGCCTTGTGTATCGTATAAATGGGTTATCGATATGTTAGGGATTCAATTTGCAATCCTTTGTATGGTAGTGGTGATTGCCGTCGACTAGGGCCCTTGGGTCATGACAAACATCCATGCTTATTGTTGTATGTTTTTTTATGACTCTATCCCTTTTACTGAGTTAATTGGCTTACATCCCAATATATTCTTATGTAAGTACAGAGTTAGTACTAAAAGATGTCTGGATAGGTTATCCGCAAGTTAGTTCTAATGGGTTGTGAAGTGAGTGATGAAGTCTAATAAATGGATTGAGATTATAATACTTTTGATTTTCTTTTGTGGTCGGATCATGGTCTTTCTTGGAGAGCCTTGTAGTCTCACTGGTTTGCTATAATGTATTATTGTAATGTACTTTCTCTTGTAGAGATGTACGGTTGCTTTTGAAAAAATATGATGTTTTTAATGTATATATGGTTATGTTACAACGAAACTGATCTATCTATTAAGTATAAAAAAAAGTATTTTGTAAAGTATTATTCCTCGAGACTTATCTACTATAGGTGTTTACTTGGATATTTTAAAGTTAGTTGAGTCGTCGTTTGCCTTGTGTGGATTATACCTGGGTTTGCATCTTAGGGGATAGCTTTAGTTTAAGTAGTTTATAACCGGAAGGAATGTTACAACTCCTCAAGTTTGGGGCATGGTCACTATTTACTGCACTCACATCAATTGCTTTTCATTTGGGTGTTTCATATTTAAAAAATCATCCAAGCATAAGGTTAGTTTTTCTCTAAGTATTCTAGTTTTATCCCCTGCATATCATGATTTAGATTATGGTAGTTGTCTAATTCACAAAGGTCTACTATTAGATTTTCTGCATAAATGGCAGTACCTATCAACTGGGAGTCTAAAAAGCAACCACATTTGCTATAGTTCAGTAGAATTGAGATTTATCCTTCAATATGTACCACGTGTGAGGTTATGTGGCTTAGTTCCTGATGTTGAGTTTCAAGGTTTAATTCCATTGTCTATTCAATTATATTGTGATAATAAATATATTTAACATATCGTTAAAAAATCTAGTTTCATGAACGGCACTAAGCATTTAGAAATGGACTTACCTTTTGCATTGAGACAGGTGATTGAAGTTTTGTTGTTTTGCTAATACATGTTTCTTAGCTAAATGCAAATTGTAGATGTCTTTATAAGGCACTTTTTGTGCTCTATTTCGCATTTTTATTAGCTTAGATGGGAATGATTGACATTTACTCTCATGTTGAGGGGGAGTGTACAAACAAATTTAGGAGTGAATTTACTTATGATATAGTGAGCTTACTTAACATTCTTGTATTTATTTTGTAAGCATACGTGGTATAGTTATATTTTGATACATAACATAACAAAAAAAAAAAAAATACTCAATTTTTCTAAAAACTTTATACCCGTCATTCTCTCTACTTTCTTCTCTGCAACTTTAGTTTTTTCTTTCATCTTGATGTGCCTCAATTTACTTTTGAATTTAATTCATATATTCTTCAATAGGTGATGTGACTTAGAAAATCACTTTCTTAATAAAGAGAGATTTCGTATAGATTATAAATGACAAATGACAAGTGTAAACAAGAGAATAACAAAAATAAGTGTGAAAGTTATGGGGGAAAAGATCGAAGTTTATTCGTATCTTGGAATATAGACTTTTGATAAAAAAAAAAAAAGAAAGAAAACAAAACTAGCCTTAAAATAAAAATGCGAAGATATAAGTGGAGGTGAGTTATGTGGTTGACTTTAAAAAGGTAAAGGCAGTGGCGCAACCATAATAATCCTATAATAATATATAAAATTCACTCTTTACTTGGTTAATTTAGGAGTGAGAAATTTGAGGAGCAATAAGATCCACATTTTCTAACATAAACAAAAGATCTAAAAGATCAATTGAGGAAGCGTCCAATGAAGTGCATACCATGTCTCAATCGTATTATTACTTGCATATATATATATTTATTTTCTTGATTTTGATGAGTTAAAATCCTTACTTTTATTGTTTTTCTTTTAATTGGAATTATGATAATGCATTTCTTACTCTTTGAATAAACATGTCAATAAAAGTTTTATATAAATGAAAATTTAAACCACAAATGAGAAGCCATTAATTTTGTATATTTTTGTTTTTAATTGGAGTTTTGGTGATAGTACATATATTTTTGGATCGAGTTAATGAGGAGCTATTCAAATAAGAAATTCTTTGTCATTACAATAAAATTTTTTCAAACTATTCAAAATTTCTCAGTTGCTTGCAGTGTTTAGTTAAGCTTTATGATCAGTTTATTTTAATTTTTCTATTATTCATAATGTGATATAACATTACTTTGTGCATTGTAACGTTCTTTCTCATGTGTGGTATCTAGAAAGGGGAAAAATTACATTGCAAGGGATAAATTGTTGTGGGGTTAGTACAAAATAAGTAATGACATTTCAGATAGTTTCACTCAATGGATGATCGTTTGTTTTATATTAGTTAAAACAAGAGATGTACAAGGGAAAAGGTATAACACCGTTTTTACTATTGCTAACGTGTCACGTTGTGATGGATTCGTATATTGCTTATGTCGCTTAATATAAAAACATTTGGACAATCATTGTCTTACTCGATAAGGAAGAGGGAAATAAAAAAAAAGTAATCCATTTAAAAATGAATTTAAAGCAACATAAAACTTTAGAGATAAACCCTTAATTATTAAAAAATTAAATTAAATACTCTCTCATCAGTAGAAAATTACCGTATTGGTACCTGAACCCCACATTCAACCTTAAACCCATGAATCTAATCAATATCATTTAGGAAAAGCTATTTGATGTGTTGTAATAAGGAAGCTTTGCAGTGGTTTGTATTGTTTCTTGTTGCTCTTTTGTTTCTTAATTTGTGGTCATCATTTATTTCATGTTTGTCCAACATGTATCGTGTATACAAAAAAAAAAACATTTTTCATTTTTCTTTCTTTCTAATTTTTTTCATCATTCTATGATGATTGTCCCAATATGTTTCGTTCTAATCATAGCGTTTAGATGTCGCATCGATGTCCAATCGAAGCATCATGGGGTAGGTTTTGGTTTTTGATATTAAATTTTTCTCTTTTTTTGTATTATTTTTATGGTAGCTTAAAAGCATGCTGCAACATGTCCTATTTGACATATTGTTTATTGTTGTTTTTTTGTAAAGTTGTGAACGTTTGTATTTTTTTTTACTATTGATCTTAGAAGAAGGAATTTTAGGTCATTAGAGTCACGTTTGGGATGCCTTTTTTTATTTGTGAGATGTTTTTGTTCTTTTGGCTCTATTGAAAAGTCATTCTCTTGTTGGTGTTTTTAAAGATATTGTCTTTTGTTTTTGTTGGCATGCAATAGAGTGAATTACAAATATTGTGTGTAATTAGCACTATACATCATACCACTAATAGCGTTTAGTTGTGCCATGTGAGCTTGAGGTTTTTTACCCCTGTTTATTCACCCATGGGTCAAACATTCATAGGTCTTTTTGCAATTTAAAAAAGGCCATGCATTGTCTAGTTGATTAAATTTATTTATTGTAATCCCATTTCACATTCTCAATTGAAACCCGTTTTATAACTATTAGCTATTGTAAATTTATTCTGTATTATTGATATGTATCAGTTGACTACATAACTTCATTAATAGTTTAATTTTTTATAAGAACATAAACTAGGTTTATTTCTTAATGACAGCAAGATCGTGGTTATTTCCAAGCTGCAAATTACATCACTAAATGCCAAATGTCCAAACTATAACGATATGAAAAATTCTTATGAGGAGGATAAATTGCATTGTAATTAATTTTAAATTCATTATGTTATGTTAAGAGTCTTGTAAGATAACACTATAAGTGTGTGTGGTTAACTATTAGAATAAATATAAGTTGTATAAGAAGAACTCGATTTGAAATTAGAGAGATGATATAAAAATAATATAGCTACACTCTATGTAGTCTAATGATATGTCATTTTATTTTATGGAAACTATGTAAAAAAAAAATAAAAAAAAAAAAAAAAATAAAAAAAAAAAAAAAAAAAAAAAAAAAAAAAAAAAAAAAAAAAAAAAAAGAAAAAAAAAAAAACTTTTTCTAATTTTTTTAAGGAATTGTAATGTATAGCACCAAATGGTAAAGAATAAAATACACATCGCAGTCAATTATGGAGGTTATTTATTAGCAATGGGATACAAACCTAAATATAATAGTGGAGCGTTATCTATTATTCTCAGTTCGTATTAATTGAATATCATATATTGATTTTGTTGAAGACATACGGCATAGGGCTCAATTAGTCAGATGTTCATAGGATATTCTTCAAAGCTCCAACAATGTATCAATTCTTATTTCGTTGGTCCATGAGTCTTACCAAACCTTATACTTACTATTACCTTAATAGAGGAGTTATGAAGATTTTGTTGAGCATAACAACTCTTGATGAGGATGACGTAGCATTCGTGCCTCACGTACATAGGAAGGGGAGGACTATAAAGCCCATATGGTTACAGGATGAAGAATTACACATTGATTCCGATTTTAGATTGGAGTGGTGCTAATGGAGTGAATGTGAAGACGTTAATTTAAGGATGAGTCTAATAAGGCTCAAGTGTTGGATTGGAGTTGGCTAAAGTAAATCAGGAAGGAGCATAGGATTGGGATCAAGTAATAGAGTATGACCGATTATGATGCAGTAGACTATGTTCACACTGATGATGAGCTCCAGGAAACTAAGGACTTTGAAGGGTAAGAGTTGATGATTAGCTATGCACTATTGGTTAGGATATGTAATAGAGGAAGGCATCATAAATTTCCTCATTTTTAATTCTACGTGAGCTCTCTTATCTTTGTTGTATCATGGTCTTGATATGTTGATAGTTTTAAGGATGCTTTATTCGACATCTACATCGTCGACCAAAGAGAATGTTTATTTTCAAAGAAACAAGATAGATATATTAGAGTTAAGTGTAAGGACCAAGCTTGTCTTAGGAAACATCATGGGCTTCATTAACAAACATGTTGGTTAGTTGTAGTGAGGTATATGATGATGGGCATGTGTGCCAATAGGTGTAAAGAAAACAAGCGGAGTACGGCTAAATGGTTTGTTAAAGTTTAGGATGCCATTGAATCATCTCCAAGATAACACAAGGTGAGTTGATGGAGATAGTGAAGGAGATGTTTAGGGTTGAATATCATCTTGAGTAAGAGAGGAGGACCAAGAGAGAGTATTGGGGCAATTAGAGTGTGACTATATGAAAAAGAATATTGAAAAATTATGGGACTTGAGGAATCGTAAGAAAGGCAATGCAAATAGTGTTACTTGATGTTGATGGAGGTAGATGGACAACAAATCTGAGTCAGTTCAAATGGATGTGCATGTCCTGACGTATATAAGCAAGGGGGAATTTTTCTTTATTATGTTTTCGACCTTATGATTGGTGTTGATGAGTATTTTCTTTTAGGATGGACTAAGGCGAGTTGTTGTGTGCATGTTGATAAGGATGCTAACAACGGGATGTTTCAATAGCCTAGGCGGATGGTGTTAGTTGAGATATGAGGATAATCAGGGCTTGGGTTTCTCGATTTGTTTGAAGACAAAAGTCTCTAGATTAAAGGTATTGGTACGGGGTAGACTTACATTAGTAATCGCAAAAGGTATGTGTGTTATGTTTTGTCTTTGTTTCCTTTAGATGTTATAAGTGATAGATAAAATTTAAACCAAAAACTTGTTATCACAAGGACTAAATTGAAGTTGTAGGGAAGGGGGGATCTTCATGTATGCCAAACTTTCATTTTGACTTGGCATCTTATAGCGAAATGATGGAAAGCCATTTGCAACAAAGCTAAGGATCTATTTAGGGGCTGTGTTTAAGGAGTTCACATATAATAAATTTTTCAGAAAACATTTGGACCTTGCAATCTCATTCCTGTAATGATTGCCTTTAAAAGAGAAGGTATTTTAGGAATTATTGTTAAAGCATACTTCTAAAAAACATGCAAATGTGATCTGTAAGAATTAAATGTGTAAGGCCTTTAATAGAAAGATTTTTTGGACTTAAGAGATAATTTATCATCATTATGTTTGAGGTTATGAGGGTGTATGTGATGAATCACATGCAAGGTAGAGGGCTAAAGTGTTGAAGTAGGACTTAAGAATGTTTACCACAAGCATTTAAAGTTTGCTAGGAGAAGCAAAATATTGAAGTAGCATTTTAAGGCTGAAGTTCATTGGTGACAAAGGTTTTGAGATATAGCTAAAACAATGATATTTGTGTTGCAGATGTAAATGAGAGGAGTGTACATGTAGACTTTGGCGATTGAGGAGAGAGTCGATGTTAGTTTATATATCGGCTATCCATTACTTAAATAGGTATTGAGTCCTATGTTGATGCCTATTACAAGAAGACCACATTCTTTCTCATCATATGCATTTGTCATGCCTCTTTTTGAAGGTGTTCGGTTTGAAAGTAGTGGCCGTATGGTCCTATTCCACTAACCATCGCAGTGACGTGGTAAAAAACATGTGAAGTGTAAAAAGAAGCACTGAAATGATGGAGGTATGCTATCCATAAATGGTCAAAGTTTAAACAGTACCACATGTGATGGGCGGAGCTATAATAAAAGGATAGATGCAAAGGAAGTGAAATCCTTATTTTCTATACTTTAGGTAATAACGAAACTCTATGTCCCATTCATTTATAAGCTTTATGTCGATTTATATCTCCATTTGGGAAGGAATTGCATTGTAAGTGATAAGGGTATACAAGAGCAACAACAACTACGAATCATAAGACAACAAAGGGTCTGTGTGGGTTTAGAATTTTACTAGAATGATTCAAATTCAAAAGAATGTTACTTAGTGTGAGTATGAAACAACCTTAAACCTCGTCGTATCAATGGATAATATGGTTGGGATAAAAATGGAAATGATGTTTGATATCGCCCGAGATGAGAAGTGAGAGAGAGTTAACTTGTTGATGGTGAGGGAACAAGTGATAATGTTGTGTGAGTCGGACTGTAAATATTCAAATGATTTGCAAGGTATAATTTTTATTTAGCGAACTTAATGATTAATAACTTAGTAGTTCATTGTTGATGTTTATCTTTTAAAACTTATAGCATCATGTTGAGATTGCAATAACAAGGTGATAGCCTTATTTATATTAATAGTTGTAGATGCTATTAAATATGTGATACCATGTGCTTCTTACCGTTTGAAACTAAACCGATCTAGTTCATTGCCCTTCTTTTTTTAAGTTGCTTTGATTTGGATTCATACATTATGTAATTTATATGGCCTAGATTGTATATATATAAGAAGGATAGATGGTTACGTTACCATTGTTTATTTGCATTAGGAGAAACCATGTTAGTCATTTAGTAGATTCACGTGTTGTCTGAGCAAAACATGGCCCATATTTTAGCACTTGTTCCTAAAACTAAAATTATAGATAAAATATCCCTATATGTTGGTATGTACGCACATTGAAGTTACTGCAATGTTACTAGATTATTAACGTACCTAGTCCATTTCATATGAGCTTTTAACTTGAAACTAGTACAAATTGAATGGGATGTGATAAAGTTAAATTTTCATACAGATAATATAGTTGTAGGCTTTTGGGAAAAAAGAATGAAGAAGGAAAGGAAAACCTATACTAGTTTTATTACAGTGATCTATAGAGGATGTCTTAGCTAAAAATCTTGACAAAAATGTCCTGCAAGTAGTGATATTGGGTGCAACTTTGGTGTTATAACTCAGAAAATGCTGATCCATCCAACTTTAGCTAGTTTGACCTACAAGAAGGACAAACTAACCAAATAGAAGAGGTCTTACCAAAACCAAGACGAAAAAAGAGTCCTTATAACACCGAACATGGAAGAGTCAATGATTTTGAATGCCGAATTTACGCATCTTTGGATTCAAATAGATAGGGACTAGTCAACTGAGGTGTGAATTGGAAGATTAAGCGTCATTGTGGAGCTTTTGTTTTCGTAATGGGTGGTATGTGTGCATATAAAATATTAGCTCCTTTGATGGTATAGGTGTAGGGTATTTTTTGTTAAGAACTTCTATTTTTGTTACAAAAATTTCAAAGCACTATTGTTACCATAAAGGATCTTGCTGTCATTGTTATGCTTAAGGACATATGGAAATCTTTTTGTTATGATTTATTTAGCAACTTGCAGTTTTGACTTTTGTAATAGAAATTTTGATAGCCAACAACGCAAGTATAAGACGAAGTTGAAATTTTTTTTCTGATAGTACAAAAATTAGCTTGTCTACTCTTGGTTCCAAAATTCTGATTCAAAAAGTTGACTGGATGTACTCTTTAATCTAGACTTTAAAAAGTACTCAGATTAGTATTCATAAATTCTTTTCAACTCTTTTAGCTTAGTTTTTAAAACAGGTGTTTCAATTTTCTTTGATAGGTCTCTAACAATGTGTGTGTGTTTTAAGCTCTAGATGAATTGCTGCAACTTAAAAAGGAATTAGTTGGCCATATATCTCAAATGCATTTCCGACTTGATAAAAAATAAACTTTAATTAAATGTTCTAGATCTCTAGTATTAAATTGCCTACTTTTGGCCTCTAGTATTTAAAACCCAACATAAATTCCACATGTCAACTATGGTATAAGTTAATTTTCTTTTATGGCCAACAGTTATTGAGTATAATTCCAAGCAGCGTGCTATTCCCACTAAATTCCTCAATATGTTTGGCATAATAGTTTTCGTGCTTTTCCAGCTTTTTTGGGTCCAGCATATTACTTGTACATATTGGATTTTCCCAAAAAATATTACCAGTAGGATCTTGTCCTAGGCAACAAGTTGCGTTTCCCCATACCAAGTCCTTAGTTTTTCTTAATAACTCCATCAATAGACGGAATTTTTTTTCACTAATTTATATATATATCCCGGGACCATCTTGCGAAAGCAATTCTAAGCCATATCCATATGACCATATAATTAATAAGCTGAGATGAAGGAATTCCATTGGGAAATTAAATTTTTATTCTTCCATTGTATCGAAAACTATTTCAGCTTTTTAAAGATCATTAGCATACATGGTTATTAGAGAATTGCAGATAAAGAATTGATTCGAAAAAAATTCCTGAGAACATATCCATGAATTTGCATTCCCACACTACGAGCTTCCGTTTTTTTCCCCGGCTTTTAGCACTTTCGCAAATGCTGTGCCAACCTCATATCGTAGGAAACATGGTTGAAGATAAAGATGATAGCATGATAAAAGCTCCCCTATGACTTTTAATAACAATCCCGATTAATAAAAGCTACATAGTAACGTGACTTTTAAATAGTTAATATGATATAAGTTCCTAATGAAGCCATTCAATTCTTCAATCGACTAATGAATCACTATGATTTAGCATCATTACAAGGAGCACAAAAGTAAATATGAAAAAAAAAAAAAAACTAATCTGAAGGAGCTAAGTAATAAATCAAGAACATTATCTTCTTCTTCCTAAACTTCCAAACTTTTCTTCGTGCAAGCTAATTATTCCTTCACACATTAACTTGATTTCCCTTGAATTTGTTCTTCGACGTAATCATCAACACTTGATGAAACATTCACATTAATGGTTTAATGTCACCTAATCGATGAAAAGTTCCAATTTTCACCTCTTTTGCATGGTTAGGCATTAGCGGGTCGACCCACTTGAAGAAAGCACAATGCCTTTTACCCTTACTATGTAGACAACTATAAAATCTCCTCCTTGGATTTCTTTTTATCCAATGGTTTGCAAGGGTGAGTATATTGTAATTTGTGCATAATGTACCAAATATTTTTGATATATTTATGGATATTATTTACAAAAGGTAAGTATTTATTGTATTTATATACTTTTTATAGTATATTTTTATTATAAAGTCTCAAAATAATTAAATATGTATGGATTATAAAAAAACGCATTATCAAGGG
>JAMXBC010000171.1:0-37785 GCA_024138005.1 Lumnitzera racemosa | reverse complement strand
CTGCGGCCAGACGTGGGTGAGGTCAAAGAGTTGATGCCGTCCTGCTCCCACGCCTCCTCGGCCTGCTTGGGCGTCATGGTCTGGACCGAGAAGTCCCAGAAGGGTAGCGCCGTTCTCAATGGCGGTGTAGAGATCCTTCTGGGAGTAGTCGGCACCCTTGGTACCGGCCTCGTCGTTGGTCAGGAACTTGATACCCTGGCGCGACTTGTAGTGGAACTGCGCGTAAACCCAGTCGCCGTTTCTTGTTGACCATCTCAGCGTGTGGCCGGCGTAGCCTTTCATGAAGCGGTAGCCGTCGGGAATGCCGCGGTCGCCCATCAGGATCATGCCTGGTGGACGGCTCGGGGTTCTGCGAGAAGGTAGTCCAGAAAAATGGTCGAGTCGTCGGCGTGCGTGGGGTGAGGGGCCGGTCGCGCTTCTGGGTGTGGATGAAGTGCGGGAACTTGGCCGGGTCGCGCAGGAAGAAGACGGGCGTTTTTGTTGCCAACCATTCCCAGTTGCCCTCGTCGGTGCGGAACTTGACAGCAAAACCACGCGGGTCGCGGGCGCAGTCGTGCGAGCCACTCTCGCCAACCAAGGGTCGAGAAGCGGACAGTCACCGGGCAGGTCTTGCCGGCCTGGAACATGTCCGCGCTCGACAGGTCGTCGGCGGGGTTGGTGGTCCGGTAGAAGCCGTGGGCGCCGGAGCCCTTGGCGTGCACAACACGCTCGGGATCCGCTCGCGGTCAAAGTGCGACAGCAGGTCGATCAGGTGAAAGTCCTGCAGCAGCAGCGGGCCGTTCTCGCCGACACGCTGCGTCTCGTACGGGTGCGGCATCGGGACACCATTGCTCGTCGTGTACACCGTGTCTTCACGAGTTGTTAGAAGTTTATGACTGCTGAGATAGACGACGGAGACGTACCCTGAGCGGCGGCGTTGCGGTCCTCGGCGTATCCGAGGCAAAGGTCGCCGTTCTTCTGGCCTTCGGCGGCGGACGAGACAGCAGAGGGAGCCATGATTGTAGTAATTTTCAGCAGGTTTTCAAGTGTGAGAGAGGTTACAGATCGACAAAACGAGCGGCGGCGCGGGGTTTATATCTCGCAGGGCACAGGACGGGCGCAGGACGAGGGCACGAGGCTGCATGCAGTCTGCGGGGCCGGTGGCGGCTGTCAGTGGCAGGGAGTGCCTTACATCACCACGTCCCCGCGCTCGCCCAATCAGGGTGCTGCCATTTCGCAGGCCCGCCCGCTCGGCGATATCTCTGCGCTCGCTCGTCCTGCTATGTGCCTTTGAGAGTCTGCTGTCTGGTGTCCACTGCGGCGGCCAGCCCCCTGCGACAGTGTTTTTGCAGCTTCTCTGCGCTTCGACGGGTCCAGTCAGGGCGCTGGGGTGGGTCCCGTCCGCAGAGGGATTTCCAGACGGCCAGCCGGGACTTCTCGCCACCCGAGATGTCCACGGCGCTCACGATGCTCACGCTGCTGTCATGAACGCCCGCCTCGAATTCGATGTTGAGCATGCCCTTTCTCTCACAAAATCTCGGCGACTGCCCGCTGGACTCTGACGTGTTCAGAAGACGCGACGACGGCCCGGCGCGCTACTGTCGGGTGCGCATTCTAGCTCTATCGTAGTCGCCCGTCGTCGTCATTGAGGCTCGCCGCCATGACGCCCCTTTGTTTCTGTCTCGTCTGCTCTCCGGCCACGCTGTTGAGAAACCTTGGTCGCACGTGCAGCAAGACCAGTCTGACAGCCGGGTGCAGCGCCGAGGACGCGATACATCGGCACAAGCGGTACGTCGCAGGTCCCTCTAGTATCCAGGTGCCCTCCGCCAACCTGCACCGGCCCTGCAAATTCTGCACCTCGCGCCCCCCGCCGCTGCAGCCGACTAATCAGTGGAGCCTGCGCGGACCCCGTCTGGCCCCGGCCGCGACCGCACGACGAGATTTGCCTCGCCTCCGCCTGTCGACCTCTGCCGCCTCGAAGTCCTTTGCGATGGCAGGAGGTCGTGCGCGCCCCCCCCCCCGCTCGTGACGTCGTCCATCTCCTCCCCAATCGCCACACCTCGACATCTCCATTGAGAAATGTCCTCGGTCCTCGAAGATGTCCCACGATTCTGAACGGCTGACGGATACACTGATCGACGATACTGTACATAGACGGCCTGACTGTCACGCTTTTGAAACGATCCAAGAGGCCGCACTCGTCTGCGCCGACATGTTGGCGGCCCCAAAGCGGCCCCGAAACAGCCCGCGCCCCCGCGCCGTCCCCCGCCTTTGCCCGCCCGCCGCCGCATGCAGACAGCCAGATGTGCAGTCCCTCGATGGGCTCCCGCGAGGGGCAACTATAGCCGAGTGCCTCTGCCAGGGCAGATCTTCCACGAGCGACTCACAATGCATCGTCACGCTGTAGAGAGAACGGGAGCACAAGTGGAAAGGCTCATAGGGTATATCGATGGCCATGACAGACAACGCCCGACAGACAGCAGGAAACCATGCCCCCCACTTGTCGCCGTACTTGCCGTGCTCCTTCTGGAAGCGGATGATGCGGCGCGACAGCACGTCCATCATGTCAAACGTGCTGAGATCGCGGAAAAAGGGCCTCGCTGAGCTCGTCGTCGTCCTCCTTGAGCGCGTGCGCCGCCGGCAGCGCCTCGCCCTCGTCCGCCGCCTCGTCGTCGTCTGCTCCAATATCCCCCCCGTGATCGTCCTCGTCGCCGTGGATCTCGCGGCTGAGCTTGCTGCTGCCGTTGATCGACGAGCCCGTGCCTGTTCGCTTCAGCCCGTACCGGGCGCGCGGGGTCGGCGCCGGCGGCTGCACTGGAGCAGGCATGTCCGCCTCTCCCCGGGCGGCGACTGCGTGCCCGCCATCTCGACCTGCGTCCGAGTAATATACTCGGAGATCGCCGCGGCCCGCTTGCGCAGGTCCGTCATCGACGTCCGGCTGATCGAGAAGCTCTTTGGCCGCGCTGGCCGGCTGCCGTTGCTGAGTACTTCGCTGTTGCCGTGCCCGCCGCCGTTGCCGTTGGGCGAGGCCTCATCGGAAGCGGCTGGGTGATGCCTGTCCGCGTCGCGATCTCGTCCCCCTGTGCCCGCCCCCGGCCGCGCCTCGCAGGCGCTTTGACGGTCTTTTTGCTTTCTGCTGCCGCGTTGTTCTGAGCGGCTGTGGCTGCCGACGTCCCGGACGACGCGGGCCTGCCCGCTTGTGCCGTCCGTCCCTTTGCCGGTCGCTGTCCCGTGTGTCTGCTCGTCTCGGCTGCTGCAACGGTCGCCGGCGGTGGAGGCGACGGACTCGGTGAATCTTCTCTCCCCGTCAGCTTCTTCTCTAAATATTTGAACATCAAAAACGCACCGTCGGCGCGGCGGCGGCCGGCACGCTCCTTGCGCTTGTTGGCAGCCTCGGTCTTCTCGCGCTGCCGGTCCGTCTCGCGCTTGCGCATCTCTTTTTCACGCTGCGCCTGCGCTGCGGCCGTGCGTGCCTTGCGCCCGGACCCGCCAACCTTGGCCCGCCCGTCTGCCTCTTCCTCGCCGCCGCTGCCGGCTTCCGTCGCCAGCTCACGCGGCGGCGTCGCCGATCCAGACTCGGTCTTGCGCCGCTTCACCTCGTGTCCGCTGCTGTACAGTCTTTTCGTCAGTCTTTTGTCGTACAGCCCGGAACGAGACCTACCTCTCGCTTCATCGTGGCTGCGCTTGCTGCGACGTGTGCTGCCCTCGCCGCCCCGGCTCTCCTCGATCGCGCGGAGAAAGTTTTGCTCCTCCTCCCATACCACCCGACTGTTCAGCGTCGAGCGCCGCTTGGCTGCTCGCTGCTAGCTGCCGTTTGCCGCCGCCGCTGCCGCCCCCGCTGCCGATGTAGCCGGCTTGGCCTCGCTGTCTTTGCTGGGTCGCCGCCCGTCGCCGTCCTTTGCGCGCGTTCCGACGCCCGCCTCGCCGCCGCGTCGCCGGCTTCTGCTTAGCCCCTTCGCTGCATACCCCACCACCGCAGATACCTCGAGTACCGCTGTCTGTCCCCCCGTTAGTCTCTTTCGTCACTCAAACCAAACACAAGGGCGTACCCGCGCGCGCTGATGCCGACCTTGTGCTCTTCCGGGCGCACTCCTCGCAGTAGTAGTTGTTGGGCGCCGCCTCGTTGGTCATGATGCCCACGCAGCCGCCGTGCTGCCACACCTGGCAGATGTCGCACTGGAGAACAAGTCGCCCGCGTTTTCCGGCAGCGGCTCGCTCGCCCCGGACGGCGTTTTTTTGCTCGACCGCCTCGTTGGCCATCCTCGTTGTACATCGGCGGCCCCGGATACTCGGCTTGCGGCACACGCACCGTGTCACCCCGTCGTCCTCGGCCTCGTCTTCCTCGAGCACCGCCGCTTCGGCCGCCGCCGCCGCTGCCGCCGACCCCGTCGCAGTCACATTCCCCGGCGCGTCCTCATCATCTCGTGTCCGCGGCGCTGCTGCCGCGTCCGGCGCGTCTCGGGCTCCGTCCGCTCACGCGCTGCGCCCTCGGGCGCGAGGCCGACCGGGCGGGCGTCGCCGACTTGAGCTGGCTCTCCTGTCGCGTCATCGTGCGTTGCCCTCGCTCGTTGGCCGCGGCCGAGTCCGACGACGAGCTCGAGCCGCCTTGCCGCGGATCCGTTGCTGGGCGGCTGCGTCGTGCGCGCGCGGAGCTCCGGCGCATCCTGCGTCTGCTTCTTCTGCGTCCTGCTTCCGGCGACCGTTAGCTACGGTCAACACAAAGTCGTGCATTGAGACGAGCACAAAAAAACTCACGTCGCGTCGGGCCGTCGTTCGGCGAGCGCTTCAGCAGGCTCTGGCGCGGCTGAAAAACCCTGCCGCGTCGATCGCAGGACAGACACCCGGGCAAGAGGACGCCGATAGCTCAGGACAAGCACACTGCTGCGTTGACGCGAATCACATGGCGCGGTGCGGACTGCCACCGCTCGGAACGTCACCTCTCGACACGGCCGGCTGCTCATCCGCCAGGACGGCAAAGGAACGGGCAATCGACTCCGCGTTGCGTCGCCGAGATCCTCTTGCCCAAAGCGGACGCTCGCTGGGCGGTCCCGCTTTCTCACTCTCGCGCCGCGTGCACGCCCACGCGAAGCCGCGACATGTCGGCCGTCTGCTGCCGCTCCTCGCGCGCGACTCGCTGTGGATCGTCATCATTCGCCTCGCCTTTTCATTCTAAACAAGAAGAAACAGGCGGCGAATGCGATGTCGATTTTCTGCCGTGCACGCTCGCGTGCAAGGCTGAAAGGTACCGCCAGCCCGCCACGGATCTCACGCCCAGAGCATCGCTCGCTTAGCTCCTACGATAGACCCTCGCCCGCCCACGTGACGGCTTCGTTCTACATAATGCTTCGCGAGTCAATGTGCTGTTGTCGGCCGCCGTCAATGAGGGAGATGCCGATGGCGGGACACATTGATGGTGGGACTGGCCTCCGGCGCCAGCTTCCAGCTGGACCGGCTGTCTTTCGTCGCCGCTGCGACCGGGTCTTCAAGGGAGGAAAAGACAGCCGGTCCAGCTGGAAGCTGGCCGCCGGAGGCCCGTCCGACGGGTGACGCTGCCATTTGTGAGTACACCTCGTCGACACGTCTCACCAGATAGACACAAAGCCGCACGACGACAATGAGGAGAGGAGAGATGCTGCAGCGGAGAGCAGGTTGTATCTACATACGCGCCTGCTTCTGCCAATGCCTCCTGCCAACGCCGCCGCCGCCCGCCCGCCCCGCCTCCACCGCCGTGATCATCGCCATCGCCGTGACCGTCGCCAACGCCAGGTCCGAGTCCGCAGCCAGAACGCTTGGACAGGCTCGCGTGGCGGTGGGCCGTCGGCGACGAGGGGCCGTGGGGCGGCGGCGGGCGGCATGTGCTGCGGATCGTAGTCGTAGTTGCCGGGTTGCCCTGCATCGACACGCGGTTCGAGCTCGTCGTCGGTCGATGTAGTCGTCGGGGTCGTCCGGGTGCTGCGGCGAGCCGGCGTCGGTAGCCGGTCGTAGCGGCTGTTGGCGTTGTTGGCCGCGCCCTGCGAGTGCGCCGCCGCCTGCCGCCCTTGGCGCCCTTCTTGTTCTTGCGGCTCTTGGCCTTTGCCTTCTCCAAAAGGCGGCGGCGCTCCTCGGCGATCTTGCGCTCCTTGTAGTCCTTGACCTCGTACTGCCGGATCAAGGCGAGCGGGGGGACGCCAAAGATGGACTCGTACTCGCAAAACTCGCAGATCCACACGTCCTCTCCTCCTTGGGAGGTTGTGGTAGTTTTGTTGTAGTCCTGCTGCATGCGCCGCTGCCGCGCCTGGATGGCGTACTCGCGCCCGGGCCGCCGCGCCGCTGCTGCGTTCTGCGCGTGAGGAGCTTGCTGCGCCGCCGGTGGCGCCGCGTGCGGAGCCTGCGGCGGCGGCATGCTGTTTGAAGCGTCAGTCGCGGGTTGAAGCACCGTTGACCGCACCACCGCGGGCAGCCACGGGGCTCGTCTGCGTGCCGTGCGTGGAGACGCCGTGCGCCGGGACGCCGCGCTGAGCGGGATTGACGGGCCGGGCGGCAGGCTCATCTTGCCGGACGAGGTGGACGGACACTGAAAGGTGAAGCCTTCGGGGTTCGAAGGGCCCGGCTGCGCCTGTCGTGGTGGCAGCACGTCGTTTCTCCTGCCCCTTTGGCAAGGACCCGAGCGGCGCCTTGTTGGCAGCCTTGTTCAAGGCGTTGCTGATGATCCCGTGGCTCGCACTACACACTCGGTTAGGGCACGGTAGAAAATCAGCAAAGGAGATGGACGAACGATCCACAGCTCCAGCGTTGCCGGCCTGCTCGATGCCGTCAACGGCCGGCGCGCGTCGCTGCTGCGCGAGCCGAGCCCCGAGCCTGGCGGCCGCGCGCCTGCGCCCGAGATGCCGTGGCCGGACGAGGCTCACTCAAGGCAAAGTCGCCGTCGTCGACGTCGTGTGGCTGAAACACCTCGTGCGGCAGCTCGTCCTTGTGCGCGGCGTCGGCAGAGGTGGCTTGACCCATGCCCACCACTGGATCTTGCGCTTCTTCTTGTTGTTGGTATTCTCAAACGACTCGTACCCGTCGGCTGAGCGTGCGGGCGAGTGGTGAGTGATGCGTGCCCCTGCGCTCAGCTTCTTCAGCCCCATTAACGAGCGGCAGTGGCTGCACGGGTGCGAGCTCTTCTTCCTCGCTCTCCAAACTCGGACCGGTAGTGCTCGGCGCCGCAGTCGCAAAAGTGGTCCGAGTGCCGGCCGGTGGACTCTGCGGCCAGGTGCGCGTCCGCGGCGGGGGAGAAACTCGAATAGGAAACCGCACCGGCAGCGCCGACGCCAGGCGGGGCCCGCGGCGAGCCAAATGACGGCGACGAGCTCGTCGGCACCACTACCGCGGGCCACTCAATGGTGCCCGGCCTGCTCCTCGCTGAGCCGCGAGCGGATCTTGCGCTTCGGCAGCGGCCTGATAGGCCGGTCGGGGTACTTGGGGAGACGGTGTCGCCAAAGTTGACGCTGCTGCTGGGACGGCCGGTCCAAGTCTTGGTCTTTTTTTTCAGAGTGTTTATCAGCTCGGTGGACGCAGGAGAGACTGGTGATCCAAAAGTACCTGCCAAAGACGCCATGGTCGTCATGAAAGATGCCAACTCATCCCAAGCCAAGCAAAAGCCTGTGCAACCTGCTGCCGACACCGACAGCCGTCTAAGGGGGTTGTCGATGACGGGGTGCGGAAAGGAAATATCAAACGTCGCCGGCGCCGCTGCTGCTGCTGCGAGAGGCAGCCCTGATCCGATGGATGAGGCCGATCTTGTCCAAGCGACAAGGCGACGGACAAGGGGGCAATCGAAATGGATTAAGAGAAGATTCGTGCGGTGTTGTTGTGGGAGAGGGGCAAGACCAGTTTCGGCCTCTCTCGTCACAGTAATTAGTCGCCTCTGGCCGCACACGCACGAGTCGATGTCGGCCGACGTATCGACGCTGCTCGCTGCACGATACCTGGCGTTTCTGCACCGTGCCTGCGACGGGATATGTCAGCGACGTCCCACAACACGCAGCAGATCTCGGGGTGCGGCGGGGGGGAGAAACAGCGGCCACCGCGCGCCATCTCGTACTAACAGCGCCGGATCCGTCTTCTTTCCACTTTGTTTTCTGCTTAGAATACTCGATGTGAAAGCTCAGGCTTTCAGGTCACTCAGAGGCTGCGGACATGGCGATGCAGACGGGAGTCACCAGGCTGAGGCGACAGCCGATGAGCTACTCGTAGATAACTTATCGAGCCGCGGGCTTGGACCCGGCTGCGTTGCCTCTGCCTGGCGTCTTCTGTGCAGTGATCGTGAAAGCAGAAACCTCTCTGTATGTACATACGCGGCAGCGGTCGGCACGACCTCCATCTTCGGTTGGGCAGCTCGTGCCGTACCGCTGACGCTGCTGCGCTTTTGACAGCAGCGTCAAGCGCCGTATCCGAGCTCGAGCTCAACTCAAGCACGGCCCAAGCGAGGCGTTTTGCAGCCAGGGATCGCATGTGGCAAGCCGCTCTTGGAGAACAGCAGCAAAAACACACCTTGCGTCGCCCTTGACCAAGATCCGCATTCCTCGTCCCGTCCGTGCCTGTGTCCTCCTATCCGCCCATATCGAAAGGGATAGCCGCTCGGAATGTGGCAATCGTTGTCCCCACAGCCGAGCCGCTCGTGATGTAACTGCAAGGGATGCAGAGGCTGGTCGAAAGAAACGACTCTCCCGTTCTTGTTCAACAATGTCTCGACGTGGCTCAACGCTGGCTCAACGCTGGCTCAACGCTGCCTCGACGCGGGCCGACGCTGGCTCGACGCTGGCTCAATTCTGCCACAGCTTTGTCAACACGGTGGCCGTACAAATCCCATCTTGCCGTGGGAGATGGCCCTCACGGGTGGCCAAGACAACCGGTCCAGCTGGAAGCTGGCCGCCGGAGGCCAGTCTCACTCGCTAGTCTGTCACGGCTCTGTCAAGATGGCAGCCGTAGAAATTCCGTCTTGCCGTGCGATGGCTCTCACGGGTGGCCAAAAAAAGCCGGTCCAGCTGGAAGCTGGCCGCCGGAGGCCATCTCCTTCGCCGAGCTGTCCGAGCACCACCCACGCACTGAACGCCTGTCGTGAAAGCTGCTTGCTCTTGCGTCCAGCGGTCAAGGAGGGCGGTACGTACTCTGTAATGCACAAACAGCGTTTCGACGGCTGCCTATTGGTCTTGGAACCGGAGCGGAGAAGACGGGGCTGGTAGAGAAATGCGGAGAGGAGCAGGCCCCATGCTGCAGGAACTGAACCGCGGTGCACGCAATCCTCAGCCGCATTCTAGCCCTTGCGTGCCGTCGCAGGGCTTGCTGGGGCGCAGTACGCTGCCGCGATCTCGTCGGTGAAGCTGTTTCATGTATCGTCCTTTTGTCCCCACGAATGGCGGCTGCTCGGGAGGAGAGGGGATCGGTGCGGCTGCTATATCAGCCGCCGGCCTCCCTCAAGCCGTCTCGTCTGCAAACTTGGCGTGTGAGACGCGGCATCCCGCGACGTCATGCGGGCTGGTGGGATCGATCCACCCAACCGCCTAAACGATAGCCGAGCCGCTGCCAGGGACAGGCTGCCTGAAACGCGTTGATCGTGAATCAAACGCGGGCCGCTGATTGCAGGGCGACGCGCTGGTCATCCCACGCAGCTGAGGAGCTGATTGTCTCTGGCGTCGCGGTCAGTCCCCGGGCAACAAAAATGGCCGCCTCCCCTTCTGCTCCCTCTCTCTTTCTTCCTTCTCCTCATGCTTAGGCTCTTCTGGCTCAGCTTCATCGTGCGGCTCCATCCTGAGCTGTCGACACCCAACGCCATGTCGGACAACGACGGCGACGACGGTGGCATCCCACGCTATCATGCTGGGCATGAGGAGCGTGTCGCAGTGAGTGCTCACCGCGCTGCGTCTTTGGTTGATCGTTTGCACAGGCCCAGCAGCAGCAGTCGTCTCCGTTGCTGAGCGCGCCTCTCGCCCGACCATCGGCTGAACCCCGAATTGAACGCTGGCAAGTCTTCCTGTTGACCGTTTCTCGTGACTGCTGACGTTTTCCATGATCTTTGCCTGCCTGTCTGCTTGCCTGCCCTCCCTGGTGAGCCACTCCATCCCTCTGTTGTCCGCTGATTCTGCTTTCTGTTAGCCACTCGAGCACGCGTCAGTGCCGTCCACTATCGGGATCCACTTCTCTTCATCGCCACTGGACAAAGACTGTAAGTGCTCCGACATTGTGTCCGCTAATTCGTTTGTGTAGCATCTGTTCTCTGGCCTGAGGGCGAGAAGCAGAAGACCAGCCGATGCCTTTATTCGTTGCCGTCTCTAACGTCTTCCGAGTTCTGACCGCGATTTGAGGCCGGATGCCTTTCAGACACCACCGCTCGCTGCACGCCCGCAGCTTCGATGACCTGCCAATCTCATTACACACACACGTCGCTCCTCGACGATGACAATGATCTTCATAAGAAAAACAGGGAAAGGAGGGAGCACAACACGGCGACCCACATGCGATGTTGACGTGCTCGTTGCATCAAGTCCTCGTCGGTCTGATGCAGCATGTGCGTATTGTGGGAGCGTGTCGCAGATGAACTATTCCAGAGCTGGCGGCTGCTGCACGGCAAAGCCACGATGGTCTCGACCGCAAAAGCCATCAGTCGAGAGATCGAGACAGACAGCGTCGGGCGACTGCGTAAATCGCAAAGCCATCGGCAGTGAGACACGCACAGGGGTCCATCAGCCGGCATGCACGTAGTCGGCAGGTGCACAGACGAGCAAAGACGCGCAAAGACGAGAGAAGCCTTGTCGAGGCGCGCGAGGGTCCGCGTGGCGGCAAGCCTCACCCTCGCGCCGCGAGAGAAAAAGGGGCAGCAAGCCGTCGCGCGCTGCACGTCGCCGCACCACAGGACGCGAAACCCGATCGAGCAACTCACCTTCTCGATGCAGCAAGGATGCGCCGCGCAGTGCAATGATTCGACTGCGCCGGCCTCAAGCGCTGGCGTCGGCCCCAGCCGGGCCCAGACTTGGACGACTAACGACTGCGACGGTGAAGCCGCCAGACGCTACCGCACGTGTGGCGACGCATCGGGTCCTCCGGCCGCGTATCAGGACGTCGTCTTTAGTTGATAACCAAGCCGCCGCTTCTGTTCTACAGTACATACAGGAATGACGACCTACTAGTCGACTCTCTCTCGGAGGATCCTCAAACAGCACGCGGTCACGAGGATGAAGGTCTGCACGGCAGCACTGCTCACCGCGGCGAGCGGCCTCATCGCCGCGCCCACGCCTGCGACAGCTGCTATGGCGCCTCCAATGAAGACGTCGTGATGGTCAGGAACCGGCCGCGCGCGCAGCCGGACTCGCTCAAGGCCGCCTACGGGCCCAAGGCGCCCCTGGAATGGGGCCAGGTCAAACTTTCTGCACACCACCGACACCCACGGCTGGCTCGAGTGTGTGTCCCCTTCCGAGTTGCCCGCGAAGGCCTGCGAACAATTGGGCTCACCCGTGGATCGTCTGGCAGGGCCATGTGAAGCAGCAAAACTACGGCGCCGACTGGGCGACTTTGTCTCCTTTGTCAAGCGCATGAACGACACTGCGGTCCGGTCGGGCGTCGATCTGCTCCTTGTCGACACCGGTGAGTCCTTGGGTCTTCATTGACTTCCACAGGCTCAGTCTTGCCTTTCTGGAGCCGTGGACGAGAGCCGTGGACGGCGCACGACAGCGAAGATCAACAAAGAAAGGCTGACGAGGCAAGGCGATCTGCATGATGGCGCGGGCTTGTCGGATGCGACCAAGCCGAACGGCAACGTCAGCAACCCGATCTTCGAGAGCATCCCGTAACGACCTGCTGTCGATCGGCAACCATGAGCTCTATGTCAGCGAGATCGCCTACGAGACCTTCAACCAGTTCTCCAAGGCGTACGGCGACCGCTACCTGACCAGCAACGTGCAGATCCTCAACCCGGCGACAGGCAACTTTGAGTACATCGGCAAGCAGTACCGCTACTTTACAACGCCCAACGGGCTGCGGGTCATGGCTTTCGGCTTCCTGTACGATTTACCGGCAACAGCAACGTGTCGCGCGTGATCAAGGCTGCCTCGGTCGTCAACCAGACCTGGTTCACGGACGCGGTCAACTATCCGCAGCCGATCGACCTCTTTGTCCTGCTCGGGCACAACCCGCCGCGGCCGACGGTGGCGGTTCCACCTTTGGCACCTACTACAATGCCGTGCGCAGCATGCGGCCCGACGTGCCCATCCAGGTCTTTGCGGCCACACGCACGTGCGCGACTTTGTCGTCTACGACAGCGCCGCCACCGGGCTCGAGTCGGGCCGCTACTCGCGAGACGCTTGGCTGCTGGCCATGAACGGTTTCTCCGCTACGGCAACAAGTCGGGCCCCGTTGACCGCCCCGCACCCGACCCGTCCAGCCGTCAAGCAGAGCACGACCGCAGTGAGCTCGTCTGCGGTGCCGCCGAGCACTGCCACCGCCAGCGTCTCCGCGAGCACCACCCCCGACGCCCGGGTCCCTCTGCCACCGCCACCGCCGCCACCAACTCGAGCTCGAGCTCGTTCCGCTACGCGCGCCGCTACCTGGACTGGAACCGCCTGACGTTTGAGTACCACGCCGTTGGCAGCCAGACTAACTACTCGTCCGGGAACACCACGAGCTCTTCCTCTGTCTCGACGCCACTTCCTACTAGCAGCAAGGCCACGACAACCAAGGCCGTCAGTACGACGACGACGGGATTCGCGCTGCCGAACCCGTTCAGCCGGATCTCCATCCCCGGCATCTCGATCCCGTCCGTCTCGCTGCCGACCAAGATCTCGATCCCGGCGCTCTCCTTGCCGACCAAGATCTCAATCCCGGCCATCTCGCTGCCCACCGGCCACCTGCAGGCGCGCGCCGCCCCGTCCTCGTCGGCCGTCTTTGACACGCCGCAGGGCGTTGCGGTCACCAACGAGATCTACGGCTACCGCCAGTCGCTGAACCTGTCGGCGCTGTACGGCTGCGCGCCCAAGTCGTGGTGCATGAGCTGCGCGCCCTTTCTCTCCGCGGACAACATCTACAGCCTGCTCACCACCGCCCTGACCGTCACCGTCGTCAACAGCACCCGCGCCTCGACCCCGCGCATCATCCTCCTGAACACCGGCTCCGTCCGCTATGACGTTTGTCTTTTCTCGTCTCTGTCATGTCTGAAGTGCTGACGAGTTGAATACCGCAGCTCGCCAAGGGCCCGTTCACGTATGACGACTCGTTCATCGTCTCGCCGTTCAGCGACGCCTTTAACTTTATCCCGGACGTGCCCTACAGCCAAGCCAACGTGAGTCTTGCTGTTTGTCGAGATGACTCCAGTCTAACACGTTGAAGAAACTGCTGGCGCAGCTGAACGGCGGCTCCGTGTTCAAGCGCGAGCCGCAGCTGCAGGCCACCGACTTTCAGTTCAAGCCGCTGGTCCTGAATCAGGAGCGCGAGCTGTGCATCGACCCCTCCGATCACGCGCGACGCGTTTGCCCAGCGCAGCTTCAGTGGCGCCCGCGTCATCCGCCGCCAGTCCAGCAACACCACCACTCCTGTGAGTTTCTTGCACATGCGAGACCAGATCTTGCTGATGCGCGCGTGCAGGATACACGACGACCGACGACTTTGGCACCGACGGCGACGACACCATCGTGGGTTTCTTGCCACTTCAAGTTGGATGACCGACTGACAGGAGAACAGCAACTCGGCGATCCCGAGCTACCGCCAGCCCAACTATTTTCCAGGCGAACGTGTCGTTCCCCGGCTGACGGGTCTGCGCCGTCCACCGTCGATGTCGTCTTCCTCGACTACTTTTCGTCCTCGTCGTCAAGTTCCTCAACGCCAACGGCGCAAACTACACGACCTCGAGCGTGTCCTACTACCTCCCGCCTAGCTTTACGGTGCGTTTCGTCTTTCCGCGCGCGCATAGCTGCCGGGTCTTGACTAACACGGGCATGCAGACCAACAGCTACCTGCCCGCCTACGCCAAGCAGGCTTCCGACTGGCAGGCAAACGTCCCCAACTGCCCGGTGCTGTGAGCTGTCGCGATGCACAAGAGTGCTACAGAGCGCAGTGCTGCAGAGGAGAGGAGTTGGTGGCAGACTGCTGGGAGAGAGTCTGCATAGAAAAAGTAGCGTGCATAGAAACGAGTGGTTACGATCAACTGCAGAAGGAGGCGGCGATACGGTGATGTTTATCTGCAGCGACAGGTCCGACTCCGTACGTGGTGCGGAGCTCGGCTGCGCACAAGGCATGCCGTATATATAAGCCACCTTCTACAACGACCATCTTATCTCTCACCTGGTGTCTCTCTGGTCTTCGCTCGGTGCGGTCCCACTGACGAGAAAAGGACTGGATCGACGAAAGACATGGCTGACGCGATACTGGAGGGCCGTGCGCGTGCGGCAAGTGCACGTGGACGAGCACGACGCTGCCGGGCATGGCGGAGAACTGCTACTGCACCGTGTGCCAGCAGGTCTCGGGCGCCGCCTTCATGACGTGGATCGGGATGCCCAAGTCTGCCGTCAAGCTCAGCGGACCGCGCGGCCGGTTCCGCGTGGTCGAGCTGGCGGAGCGCGAGTTCTGCCAGGGCTGTGGCGGCTGTCTGACGCTGCTGTACGCGTCTACCCGGACAAGGTCTTTGTGCCGTCGTCCACGACCGTCGTCGGCGGCGATCAACTGCCTCCCGCCCGCTGGCACACCTTTATCCGCTCCAAGCCGGCGTGGTACACCATCCCCGAGGACGGCCTGCCGCGGTGGGAGACCTTTGACCCTTCCTTTCAAGCGGACCTCGACGCCGGCGGCTACACTGTCGTCTAGTTTCTGGCCGGGCGCGCGCTGGAGTCGTGTGGACTTTCGGAGACGAGGAGAGGTGCACATCAGAGACGGGAGTTGTTGTCGCTGATCGTCAAGGCTACTTTTGCCACCCGGCGGCCGCCGAGGATGCTGGACTCTGCCCAAGCAGACGTGGCCGTCCCTTGAGAAAGGCAACAGCCGCGGAGGGTTCTCAGCGAGCAAGTCTGCAGCCAGCTGGAAATGACATTCCTACGGTCCAAGCAAACCCGCGTCTGCCCGCGCCTGTGAATCACCTCAACAGACGCGTACGCGTTGTGGTCGTCTCGCGGGCCTTGCAAACAACGCGGACCCTCAAGAACGCGTGCTCCCGCTCGTTCGACTGTGCTCCTCCGTCTTGAGAAGTCTTCCGTCCCCGTCGATCAGGACAGCAGAACAGCAAAGATGAACGACGCGATGGAAGACGCGGAGAAAGGCCGGTTCCCGCAGTTCCAGGACGGCGATGTGCTGATCGTGCTCAGCCAGAACCAAAAGTACCAGCTGCACGCGGCGACGCTGCGCACGCACTCGCCGGTGCTGGACGAGCTGCTCGACGAGGAGGCGGGCGCGCGGCTGACGGCCAAGGCGCGCAAAGAGGGCGTCCGCGTGCGCTGGCGCGTCGAGCTGCTGCCCCGAGCGACGAGCACGGCGTCTACGGCCAGTTCGTCCTGCGTGTGAGTCCACTCTGACCGGACAAGGAGACGACGATGGCTAACACGGAACAGCTGCTGAATGAGCACGGGTTGGTGCGCCGGCGCGCGCAAATGCCCGAGTTTGGCGACGAGCTGCACCTGGGCCGGGTGGCCAAGTGCTACGACAATCTGTTCCGCGCCTTCTACCACCAACCGCTGCACTTTACCGACACGGACCTGGACACGGTGCTGGAGCAGAGCGTGGAGCTGGTCGGCTGCGCCGAGGCGCTGGCCGCGGTGGCTGTGATCCGACTCCCTATTGATGAAGCGCTGCTGCGTCAGGGCCAGCGGCTGTGGCGCATGGTCGCGAGCAACGCGTGCGGCTGGGCGGTGCTCGCATCACGCCTCCGCTCGCGCATCATCTTCAGCGAAGCGCTCATCCACTTGGTCGGGCAGTACGAGAGCCTGCAGCGCGCCGGGTGGCTGGCGCTGCTGCCGGCGCCGGTGCAGGCGCTCGCCTCGCGCAAGCACGAGGAGCTCGACCTGATCAAGCGCTCCATCGAGCTGCGCCTGCTCGGGCACTACCCTCATGGGCTGACAAAACCCGGGCCCGCCTGCTATCGACGACAGTCCATCTGCCACGACGCCGACCGCGCACAACTTGTTCATCCGCGCGCGCGGCATGCCGACCTCTGCCGCGGTCCTCAAGGACTCGGTCTACGCGTGGATGGCGCTCAGCTACTTCCGGCAGTGGATCGGGCAGCAGGTTGCGGGCGAGCGCACGCGCCGCGCGCCGGACGGCGGGTACGCCTTCTTTTGCAGCGATCGCGGCGGGCGGCAACGCGTACCTCGACCACGGCGCCGTGGACCGCTTTATCGAGCTGTTCCCGCTCAGCACGCGCGGCCGCGTGCGCTTCGACGGCGCGCTCGCGCAGCTCAAGATCGCGCTGCGCCCGTACGGCCAGGCGCTGCTGCGCAACCGCGCCCGCCTGGATGTCGCCCGCTCCCCCGTCGCGCACCTCACCTGCACCGTCGTCGAGTCCGGCGACTGCCCCTGGTTGGATTCCGCCGGGCGTGACGAGGGCGAGCAGCGCACGCAGGTCTTTGCTGAGGATTCGACCACGCGCGTGCGCGCCGGTACTGGCACTGCTGTCCCGCTGCGCGTTGCTTTGGCGACTTCCACAGCGAGCCCGGCTATGATGGCTTCCACGATCACGCCGGGTCGCACCACGGCTGCGCCGGCTCCTACCACTCCGGCCGCGGTGAGCATCCCGGCTGCGATTCCAGCTGTCGTCGCCACCTCACCATCGTCGTCTGAGCTAACGGATCTCGAGGACATTGATCTGCCTGAGCCGAAGCGCCAGAAGACTGTGCACGAGGGCGGTGTTGCAGGTCAGGAGCAGGGTGCGGACGCAGGCAAGCTCACGGAGAAGGCAAAGACGAAGGGAAAGGAGAAGGACAAGGAGAAGGCGAAGCAGACGGAGAAACAGAAGGGGACGGGGAAGAAAAAGGAAAAAAGCGCGCCGCTGTTCGTCTCCTCTGACGATGGCAGCGACGGCGAGAGCGACAAAGACAGCGGCGCGGTCCCGACAGCCGCCAGGCCCTCTCCGTGATCGACTGAGCATGGACCCTACACGAAGAAGCAGGAGAGACCAGGAAGACTGACAACAGCGATAGGCCACGGCATCACCAGCCCACCAGCATCGACAGAGCGAGCGACAACAGCAATGGAAGCAGGCATCACCAGACGGACGACAGCGATTGACCAAGGCATGGATAGCCCGAGGCGCTCCTCGCGAATGCATTTTCTCAATTCTAGAGTATACAGAATCTGCGCAGCGGTAGACGACTCACTGGGCCTTCTTGGCGGAGCGCTCGGCCGCGGGCGGGGCGGAGAAGAGCCAGACGGCGCAGAAGAGCAGGAAGCCCGCGACGGTGACCCCAGATGCCCATGATCCAGACGTACGCGCCGGAGATTGCGAAGCTGCGCGGCCACTCGCGTGGGCAAAGTGGCGCACCGTGACCGTCCGCTTCTCGTCGACGTTGGTCAGGAACGGCCGCTTGTAGTTGACGCGGAAGTTGAAGATGCCGTGCTGGTCCGGCAGCTTAAACGACGCGCCGAAGACCGCGGCCCGCCCGTCCGCGGACACGCCCTGCGCCGCCAGGTCCAGCCGGTGGTACGGCGACAGCATGCTGAACTCGAGCTGCACCGCGTCGCCGGCGGGCGGCGCGTACGGCGTCCAGCGGTCGTGCGCCCACTCGGACAGCTCCATCTTGAACGTCTTCCTGTCGTTAGTCCTGTGTTCATGCAGAGAGCAGGGAGTAACGCACAGCCTCGTTCTTGATGCGGTAGCTGGTCGGGTCCGCGTCGGTGTTGCTGAGCGCCGTCTCGTTGCTCCAGTTCGGGTTGTTGTCGGCTTTCAGGAAGTGCTGCAGGCGGGTCACCTTGAGCACGCCGAGCTCCTTGAACGTCCACGCGGTCAGCGCGGCGGCGAACGCGCGGTTGCCGGTGCGGCCCGCGGCGCCGCCCGCGCGCTTGACCGACGCGTCGAACCACTTGTCGGCGAGCATGTCGGCGGCGCCGAGGACGGTGAAGCGGGCCGAGTTGCGCGCCTGCAGCGCGCTGACGAGCCCGAGCTGGCTGCCGGCTGCAAAGGAGCCTTCAGATCCGTCCTTTTCGTCGCCGCGGCTGTACGCGTACGCGGTGTCCTGTGCTTTCAAAACGGGCGCCAGCAGCGGGTTGCCATTGCTGAGCGTGTGGCCGAGCGCGTCCGGCACCGCGAGCAGATCGCCCGTCGCGCTGGCAAAGAAGTTCTTGATATCGGTCCGCGCAAACGTCGGCGCGTCGAGCAATAGAACATCGTGGGAGTCGGCCGCGGAGGAGGAATCGTAGTTGAAGTGGTCGACGACGACCGAGTCGCGCTCGGCGGGGATCGTGACGTCCAGCTCGAGCAGCAGCGCACTGACGGACGCCGGCGTCGGGACACCTGCGGACAGGGCGAGCAGGATGTTGCCGTCCGCGGACATAAAGTCGAGCAGGATCTGCGGCGTCAGCGACGGGCCCAGCGCCTTGAGCTTGGCGGGCAGGATCAGGAGGTGGTCGTAGGCGCGCTCGCCGAGCGTGAACAGCGCCGGGTTCGCCTTGGGCGATCTGAACGCGAGCTCGTACCCGCGTGCTTTCTTGCTTGTCAGCCTGTTGAGCTCGACGAGAGGAGGTAGATTCAAGGCGCACACTGCAGGTCCGCCCAGAGGTGCGAGTACTTGTCGCGGCCGTCGACGTCGTCTGTCAAAACGAGCAGGCGCGGGCCGCTCGCGCTGAGCGCCGAGGCGAGCCCGGCCAGGCCCAGCGCCCACAGCGAGAATAGCGACGCCCACATGCTGTGCTGAGAGGATCGCGCTCGAGGGAGTCGCTCACTGATGCATCGTGTTCTTCTCCCACGGCGCGCGGTCTGTCTGCATTGAAGTCCGGGGAAAGCGCCGCTATTCCCCCTTTGTCCCGGAGCCGGCTCAATGTTTTGCCGGGACCGATCTGAAGCGCAACCTCGCGCGCTGCCGGGAGCTCTACCTCTGACGGCGTCTTTGCTTTGTGCTTTCCAGGCTCCTAGTCGCCCTTTCAGAAGCTCGGGTCGTCTTCCTTAGGGACTGCCACCAGCAAGAAGCTCGACAGGAAGGTCCAACCGGACCCGCGCGCACGAGAACCGAAAACACAGTCAGCACCGCCGCGATGCCGCCGCCGACGACCGCGGCGCCGTACCCGTACTTCTGGAAGCAGCCGCTGCGCTACATCCGCTGGGCGGCGCACGAGAAGCCCGCGATCCTGGCGTCCATCATCATCGGCGTCGCCGGCCCGCTCGCGCTCGCCCTCTCCGTCCCGATCAAGAACTACGTCGGCTACGAGAAGCGCCCGCTCGTCCCCCTGACCTATCCCGGTGAGTCCCCCCCGCCTCGGGAGACGAAAACAGCCGGTCCAGCTGGAAGCTGGCCGCCGGAGGCCCGTTGGCCGCCGTGACCTGCCTCGGGCGCCGTGACGAGCGTCTCCACGCCGACGGGCCTCCGGCGGCCAGCTTCCAGCTGGACCGGCTGTTTTTTGTGTTCCTATGGGGCGATGCATACGAGAGAACAAAGAGGCTGACAAGGAGATAGTACCGACTGGGGCGCGCAAGTATCCGAAGGGGTACGAGGACGAGTAAGAAAGAGGGACAAGGCAGTCTATTTTGTACAATCCACAAATTGAGCAGTTACCGCTTCTTGGAGGGCTTTGTCTTGAGGAGGCCGTTGGTGGGGGCGTCTTTGATGAGGATGGAGTCGGCGGCGCGGGGGGTGGCAGGGGTAATGCCGGCGGCGCCGACGCGCGGCTCGGGAGTGCCGCTGCGGGAGGCGACGCTGCTGCGGGCGGGGCTGGTGTCGCGAGCAAAGGGATCGCGGCTGATCATGGCGAGGCGGTCGAGGCCGAGTCGGAGCGGACGTGGCGGGCCGCGAGCTGCAGCGCGTCGTCGTCGGCGGTGGCGCAGAGCAGTGGGTGCTCCGAGGCGCGGCGGCGCGACGCGTTGGACAGCTGCGGCGTGAGGCCGTCGGTGGTGACGTCCTTGGAATGGCGGTTGAGGGCGTCAAAGACGTGCGGGATGACGTGGCGGTGCACGTCGGCGGCCCAGAGAAAGTCGAGGTGCTCGTAGTGCGGCACCTCGATGGCGCGCGTGTGCTTGGGCAGCTCGCGGCGCATGATGTCGATGTCGACCAGGCTGTCGCTTCCCGCCGTAGACGAGCACGATCGGGGTGCGGATGTTGCGCGTCGGGAACTTTGCGACCTTGTAGTAGCGCTTGCCGTCGGCCCAGCCGAGCGGGACGCTGGACCTCGTCGTCGAACATCTGGAAGGTGCCGTTGCGGATGATCTGGAACCAGTGCACGACGCACTTTGTCGACGCAAACGAGTACAAGTGAGGGAGGGCGGCCAGTTTCTGCTGGTGGGAGATGTTGCGCATGCTCCAGTTGAAGAGGAAGCTGAGGCTGAGCTCGATCGTCTTGACGAAGATCGGAGGGTACAGCAGGGCCTGCCACATGGTGGCCGAATTCAAGATGCTGCGGCGGCTGAAGATGAGGTAGAGCAGCTCTGGCGAGGACTTGACAAAGGAGGCGACGATGCCGCTGGCCAGGCCCGGCGGCGCCATGGCGGGCGCGAGCGCGATAAAGACGTCGACGCGGTCGTTGAGCAGCGGGTGGATGGACAGCGAGGCAAACGCCTGCGCGGTGCCCTGGGAGAAGCCGATGTACGACAGCGACTTTTGGCCCGTCGCTCCCAGGACGTAGTCGATCGAGTCGGGAATGTCGTGAAAGGCAAACTGGTCGATGCTAAAGTTCCAAAAGGCGTTGCTCGAGGGCGAGTGGTGCACGCTCTTCTTGCTGTACTTGTTGCCGCGGTTGTTGCCCAGCCAGACGTCGTAGCCTTCCTCGACGAGGCGGAAGGGCAGACAGCGCTGCTCCTCGTCCAGGCAGACCCAGACCTCGCTGTTCATCATCAGGCCGTGGTGCAGGTAAACGACCTTCTTTTGCTTGCTGCCGGGCCCGCAGTTTGACGCGCAGCTGCTCCTCGCCGCGGCGGTAACGCCAGCCGGTGCAGGCCCAGCAGGTAGCCGTCCTCGGTCTGCACGACGTGCTCCTCGGCATAATATCCGAACAGGCTGCAGAGGTCGGTAAAGTCCTGCGCGGCCGCGATCGGAGCCCACCCGTCGCGCTTGGGCTCTTCTGTGGACCGGCTCTGCGGCGAGGCGAGCGAGTTGTACAGCCGCCGCGACGCGCGGTACAGGTATCCGATCACCTGTTCCGGTAGTGCCAGCGTCACCACGCGCGCGACCGCCTCGAGCACCATGACCACGATGCTGCCCAGGAGCGCGACATATTCGGGATCCGCAGCCGCCCAAAGAACGGTAATGATGCTGCTCATCTTTTTCGTTGTTTCCGGTGTTCAGCGCCTGTGGTACGAGTAGTCTCTGCGGCTGTCGGCCGTCTCGTCCGCCTCGTCCGCCTCGTCGTCCGCCGTTGTGTCTGCAGTGTTCAATGTCCCAAGTAACGTTTGCTTGGCCGAACGAGTGTGATTATCGACTGAGCGGCAGGATGCCCTGCTAGAGTGATTCTGAAGAGCAAGGGTGGTCGAGGGTCGCGGAGGAGCTTGCATGTGAATGCCGAGACCGAGCAATGACGTCGCCGCTCCGCGTCTGCTCTGCCTATTCTGTGCCGTCTGGCCACTCGCTCTACCGGCGGTGTGCTTTCTACATGCGGTCGATGAACTATGACAGCTCCTGGCGATCTTCAGAGGTATTCCATGGCTGTGTGTAGGTATCACAATACATACACCAGGAAAAGTACAGGGAGACGCAGGGCAAGACAGGGCCGGACGCCGGCATGGCGCATGGATGGCGTCCGAGAACTGTGTCCATTGAACGTGTATATGATACTGCCTCGACTCGCCTTTCAGAGCAGCTCAACCTGCAAGCTTGACGCAGCCTGCAGCACTCATCTGTATGCTAAGACTCGTCCACTTACAAAGCTTCTCCCTTGGGAGTCGAAAAGAACGATAAAAGGCGAACGGTCACGTGGAGAGACCCTAGCCGCACCCTGCTGTCTATGGATAGCTAACAACAGACAGACATCGACGACAACACGGCCAGACACAGCAGCGCGACAAGATGCCATCGTCGTGTGGTGATATCCGTGAGTCGTCGGTGAACGTCGACATCAGAACAGCCAGAGGACTAATGATAGCGAAGGAGCGGAGCTGGCGCTGTGCCTGCAGTACTCGGACTGCGTCTTCATCCACCGCAACAAGCCGGCGAGTGCCTGCGGCCGCCTCTCAAGGAGACGCTGCCGACAAAGTGCCAGCAGCTGCAAAAGTCGTACGCCGAGTGCAAAAAGGGCTGGGTCGACATGCGCAAGCGCTTCCGCGGCAACCGCCCGATCGCCGTCTCGCAGGAGCTCGAGGCCGACTCGTCCGGCAAGTCCTACCAGCTGTACTCGGGTGCGCCCGCCTTTACCAGCGTCAAGGCCACCGAGGGCCGCGAGGACCTCAAAGCGCGACCCCCTCGATGATGACGACGATTGAGCGACTGTACATCGCGACGGCCCTGGTACGTTGCTGTATCGCATACCCTCTCTTCTCCTCCAACAGCCTGGCCTGCGTGGAGTCTCTGGCCTTCTAGCAGCGGCACGCGGCCTGAACATGTGAGACAGCCTTGTCTACGTCTCTGCAGCCCGTTGGCAGGTGGCTCTGATCAGCACGCCGACGCCGACTCGCACCGTCCATCTAGCTTACTGGAATCATTGCAAGCTCGCGCGGTCCATCGCAGGCTCGCTCGGTCTATCGCAGACGAGAAGTCGTGGAGAACTGCGACACAGACAGTCTGCCAGCGGTGCGGTGGCGACATCGGCAAAGGCGGGACGGGAGCGCGCCCTGCCAGCTTTCTGCTCGGGTGCGATGGAAAATCCTCTGATGTATGACCACACATGTATTCTATGCCTTGCACGTCCAACACTCGACTGCGGTGACATGAGTGCAGTGCCACCGCGTTGTGAGTACCACAGAGCCGCGCTGCGAGACACGGGCTTTCTCCCGAGGTGCGCGCAGGCCGATCGTAAACGGCACAGCCTACTTTGATCGACCTTCTTGATGATTCTTGGCACAGGGGCGCACTGGATTGGCAAGACCAGCAGGACTGGCACGATGGCACGACTGGCTGCAACGAAAAATCTGGATCAGCAGCAGCCGCCGGCGTCATCTACTACTCGAACTTCCTCACTGGTGTCGAGGACTGTCGGGCTTGCACGTGGTGTGGAGCTGGGTGCACGACCGGCCGCTGTCTCTTGCTGCCCCTCCCCCTCCTTCACGGTCAAAGATTCCTGCCGCGCGACAGGGCCTAACGACGCCGATGCCGATGTTGATTACGATGTCGATGTCGATGTCGATGCGGGTGTTGGTGCCGGTCCCAGTGTCAGGGCTGTCCGTGCCTGCCAGGAATCGAGGACTCGGATCGTCGAGCGAGGTCAGCCAGGACTCGACGAGACCCGCCGGTGCTCGCTCAATGGCAAAGCGCACGACTCATTCGCGTCTGGATCAGAAGTTGATCGACACTGGCGAGAGACGTGCACCGCCCAGCAGCGTGATTCTATCTCGTCCGTGTGCCGGGTGCGCCGGCTTCACCCGCGGCCCACCAGACGGACCGAAAGGCCAGCGACGTCGATGGCGGAGCTTGACAGAGCAGAGCTTGGCTCGCCCGTCCTTAAAGGTGCCGTTGACGCCCAGCCTGCTTTTGCGCTGCCGAACTGTAGACCTCGCTGCCATTGTCTTCTGTCTTTGACCTGTCGCCCTGCCGTCCGCTCTCTTGAACCGCTTCCCAGTCGTTGATCGTCCCCGCCGCCAAGATGCCCAAGGTGGGACACCCGGCAAGAGGAGCTACAGACTGGCTCGTTACTGATGCGCCGTCTCCCGCAGATCACCACCCTTCGTGAGTCTGGCCGCCGCCGTCACGTCTGCGCGCTTGTCTGGTGCTACAGACAGAGGCGACGGTTGGACGAGGCGGCCAAGACTGACCGCGCGGCAGTGTTTTGACTGCGACAACACGCTCGTCCTGTCCGAGATTCACGTTCGTCTGCGTTCCCAGCTTTTGGGCAAGCGGCTCACATCCAAGGAGGACAGGCTTTCAATGGCTGCGCCGAGCTCGCGTGAGTTCGCTCCGTAGCCCTGAGCCTCGAGCAAGACTGATGACGACAACCACAGCAACGAGCTGCTGAAGAAGCATGGCGTTGACAAGGTCTACACCGGCCACGAGCTGATGAACCGCTTCGTCGGCCAGAACTTTCGCGGTGTGTACCACCGTGCGCTCACCTGCAATGGATTGACAGACTGACGGCGGACAGGAATGATGAACATCAGTACGCGACCACTGCCCCAACAACGAAAGACTAAACAAGTTAAAGGCCTCGAGAAGGTGCACAACTTTACGATCCCGGCGGCCGAGTTCGACGCGTACGTGGACCGCGAGCTCGAGACGTGCATCAAGAACCTGAACAAGGCCGCGGTCGAGTGCCCCGGCGCGACGGACGTGGTCAAGCGGTACCACGACGCGGGCAAGTACAAGATGGCCATCGTCAGCTCCTCGGCCATGACCCCGTCGAGGCCAGCGTGATCAAGGTCGGGCAGGACAAGTACTTTGGCCCGCGCGATGTTGGCATCTTCTCTGCCGCCACCTCCATCGACCCCCACATCCAAGCCGAACCCGCCATCTACCTGCACGCCTGCAAGGTCCTCGGCGTTGACCCGACCGAGTGCCTCGCCATCGAGGACAGCCGCTCCGGCGCCAACCGCCGCCAAGAACGCCAAGATCAACCTCCTCGGTCCGTTCGCTGGCTGCACTCTTCATCGCCGCGGGACTGATCAGAAGATGCAGGCTACCTTGGACCGTACCACGAGGAAGGCCCCGAGAAGATGAAGGAGATGGAGCAGATCCTCGGCGAGGAGTGCGGCGCCGTCAAGCTCATGTACGACTGGAAGGACTTTGACAAGATCCTTGCCGAGATCGAGGCCATGTGAGTCCGTCGCCTGGTTTTTTTTCTTCTTGCATGGGAGCTGCCATCGTCGCTCCCTGCACGCGCAAGAGCGGTGAGAGGGAAAAGAAAGAGTCCGCTTCTGACGCGTGCGTCCTCCTGCGCGCCGCCCGTCGCCAGGCCCGCCAAAGACACCAGCCGGATCTAGAGTCGCCCCCCAAGGGCGCGGCACCAGGGTTGTTCCTCAGCAGGCGAGCCCCGAACACGGACAGCAACAGAGGCGTCAACAACCTTTTTGATAGCTTTTAAAATGGCTCCTCAAGCCCGAGAGGAATAGAGGCCGGCAGTGGATTCAATACCTTGAGCAATGCCCTGGATTCCGCTAGAGATCGACGCTCGCTAGACGCTAGCACTCCCTGGAGCGGAGCGGACCGAGGACGTCACTGCGCGAGTGCTCAGCCCGAGCTATGCACCTCTCGACGCCGCGCGCGAGCGCACGCGTGCTGCAACCGCCAGCCTCGCCATTTAATTTGCTCGCACCACTCGCTGCCGCCCGCCGGACGACACCTGGACTGCCGACGACAATCGATCGCTATCACAAACTCGACAAGACGCGCCGGCCTCCAAGGAAACAAACAAGATGCCACGCGCGCGCGCAGCGAGCTCGCGGCACGCGTCCAAGGGCAGCGACGGCGCGCCGCTGTCACCATCGCCGGGAGCCAGCACTCCCACTGCAGGCAAGACGGCAACAATCCACAAGCGCGCGTCCGTGGTGCCCGTGACGCAGCGCTCGTCGCTGCTGTCGCTGCTCACCTCGCTGCCCGCGCAGCTGGCCGCGCGCACCGAGCACAGCGGCCCGCGCGGCTGACCGCGCTTGCTCTGTTGTCCCTTTACGGTCAACGCGCTGCTGCACGCGCTCGTGACGGCTCCCTCATCGGCGAGCATCCTCGGCACGGTCGCGCGCCGGCTCGACGCGCCGCTGCACATCTTTGGCCTGCTGGCCTTCCGCGCGACAGAGCTGTCCCTGCTCGCGCTCAGCGGGCTCGCCCCGCTCGAGGCCGCCTGCTTCTCGCTGCTGACGCACACGCCGCACGCGTACCTGCTGCACACATTCTACCTGGTCCCGACGACGACGACGGCGCTGGCGGCGCTCGCGTCCGCCGTGTCCGTGTACGTGCCGTTCAAGCTGCTGATCCACCGCCCGGCGCCGGCGTGGGCCAAGCTCGGCCGCGCCACGCTCGACCGCGGCACGCTGCTCGTGTCCGCGCTGCTCGCAGCCGCGCTGTACGCGCTCACGCTGCTCATCGCGAGCTACACCACGCTGCCCGTCTTCCTGGCCGTCCACTTTGACGGGCTGCGCACGCTCGAGCCCGCGCACGCCGGCAGCCTGTACTCCGGGCTCGCATTCACGCTGCCGCTCGGGCTCGCGGCCGCGCACGTGCTGCTGGCGCCCGCGCTCGTCGCGCTTGCTGCCCCTCCGGCCGCCGCCGTCCTCGAGCAGCACGACGCGCTCGCCTTCGACCCCGTCACCGCCTCCCTCGTCGAGACGATCGAGTACAACGTCTACTTCTGGGCCCACTACCCGCGGCCCCTGCGCGTCCTCGCCGCCCGCACCCTGCTCCTCGCCGCCGCCACCCTCCTCCAGGCCACCGTCCAGAGCTTCGTCGAGGTCCGCGGCGTCGACCTCGTCGGCGCCCTCGGCTGGTCCGCCCTCTGGGCCGCCGGCGCCGCCTCCACCGGCACTGCTTTTGCCTGGGTCCGCCGCCTCGTATAAGCTGTCGATCTGGATATGTGTATCGAGGCTCTGGTGTGCTCGGCGAACGACGGGCCTCCGGCGGCCAGCTTCCAGCTGGACCGGCTGTTTTTTTCTTCTTCTACCACGAGAGTTACCCCCTTTTATTTCGCACTTTTGAGCTCGCGACGAGGATTGATACACTAAGAGATACCGCTTCTTTATCGTCCTGCTGCACTACGTCTGTATCGTACATGAAAGAGGCCACGCCGTGCAGGGAGGCCAAAGCAGCCGGTCCAGCTGGAAGCTGGCCGCCGGAGGCCCGTTCAACAGCCTGGCCACCACCCGCCCCAACAAGGGGAAAAGCAAAGGTCTAGTCGTTGGCGGAGTCGTCGGCAGAGTCCGGTCGGGGGCAGCGACGGTGTCGAACTCGAGCGAGGCCGAGGGCTGGCCGCGCGCGTCGGCGAGGCGGACGGCGTACTTGCCGCCGTTCCAGAGGTCTTTGAGGTGAGCTCGCGGGTGCGGCCGAGGCTTTCGATGTCGCCGATGCGGTCGAGGGTGCGGGCGAGGTGGGTGTCAAAGTCCGGCAGGGCGCAGATGTCGCGGAAGGCGCGCATCATGGGCACGCTGTCGGCGCGGACGCGGGCCTGCGAGTCGATGGTGAAGATGTTGAATCGCGTCGTAGCTCTGGATGAAGTCGGCGCGCGTCATCACCTGCCGCGCCGTTGCAGCGGCAGCGCCGGCAGCGCGTACACCGCGTCCGGGTCTGTATTCAGCTCGGACGAAGGCAAACTTGTAATAGAAGCCGCGGCGTCGCGCTCGGCCTGCACGAGCGCGCCGCGCGAGCACCATCGCCGCCGACGCGTACTTCTGCTGGTCCATGACGTCGTCGTCCATCTCGGCGCCCAGGATCCAGCACTGGTTCAGGAACCACTGCTTCTCCTGCGCGCAGATGTGGCGCGCCGCCGCGAGCATGTCGGCCTCCTTAGCCGCGCGCACGAGGAACGACACCGTCCGCCGACGTGGTCGTACAGCTCCGAGAGCAGGCCGTCAGAGGGCGTCTCGCGCCGGACGCGCTGCCGGTACGCGCGCACGGCGTCCATGGCCATGCGCCGCGTCAGGTCGCGCACCGGCAGCAGCTCCATCCGGGTCGCGTGCCTGCTTCAGCCGCTCGTACACCCAGTAGTCGTCCGAGTTCAGGATGACGGTGCACAGCCGGCCCGCGGCCCACTGCTCGGCGCGCTGCTGGATGAGCTCCAGCAGGTCGCGCCCGTCCTCGTCGTCGCGCAGCAGGTGCATGCTGTTGATGATCAGCACGAGCGGGCCGCTCGCCGCGCGTCGTCTTCTTAGCGCCACCTTCTCGAACTTGTTAAAGGCGCGCTCAATGTCGAGCAGCGCGGACGCATCGCGCGGCCCGCGGATCGAGAACAGCGAGCCCATGTTGTCCTCGTGGTACTCAAAGTCGAGCGCCTTGCCGAGCCGGATGCGAAGATTTCAATGTCGGCGTGCGCCTCCAGCATCGCGACGCCGCGCCCGTCCACCTTGCGCATCGCGTCCAGGATCATGCTCGTCTTGCCCTGGCCTTTCTCTCCGACGCTTCCTATCCGTTAGCCTGCGCGGGAGAGTGCTTGTGGACGAGGACGAGAACAAACATGAGGTAGTAGTGGCCGTGCTCGCGGCCGGAGACGATGGCGTCGATCAGGTCCTGCTCGTCGCGGTGGATGAACGAATGCTTCTCGTCGTCGTCGTCGGCCTGCATCGGCGAACGAGGCCAGGTCCAGCATCGGGTCGCCAGGCGCAAACGCATGCTCGATCTTGGCCAGCACGTTGGCCTTGTAGTAGACCGTGTAGCTGTACCCGACCGCGCCCAGCACCGCGATCGACGGCCAGCGTCGTTAACTGCGCTCTCAAATGCCTTGAACAAGGTCGGACCCCAGCGCCGCGAAAGGTCTTTTGCTCGCCCTCGCGCCGCCGGCCTCGCCAGGATCCGGCAGCGGGCCCGGCGTCGGCGTGGCGTACGCTCGCTGCCATCCCCGTGGTTCAGCGGTCTGAGCTGTGGTCGTGCAGCGCGCAGCACGCAGCGCCTCATTGTTAACAATTCCTTCTCCAGGTCCAGTGATTTTTTGAGCTCCTCGGCATGGATCACGCAGCTTGCGCCATTGTCGGCGTGCGGAAAGCAAGGAGCGGACGGCGAACGAGGACTGGACGTCGCGCATGCTTGTCGCTTTCTTGGCAGCGCGCCTCGCTGCTGCGCCATCATTTCGTTTTCAATGCTGCCTTTCACGGAACCTTCCTTCGCAAGCATGTCCCGCGTGCGTCAGGCGTCTCGACGATGCAGGGTTGTCGATCCATGCATGCGACAGACAGAAGACACCCACGTGACGGTCCGCCGTCGCTGGCCTCTACCTGGGCGAGCGCCAGGCTGCCATTTTCTTCTACTTCTGTCGACCGCCTGACTACACTTTTGAGGGAAACGAGTGCAGGACTGACAGGAAACGCGCTTCATGAGTCTGCCGGGGACAACAACCGAGCAGTGATGGCCGTTATGGAGCTATTCGACATCGAGAAATGCTGGCGTCAATGATCACTGAACCTTAGCCCGGAGACAGCGACAGCTGCAGAGGACTGCAACCGGCAAGATGCGGCCCTCGATGATCAGCCTCGACAGTCGGTCGGTTGCTTGCTGCTGCCGGAGCCAACCAGCCAAGCAGCATCGGAAGCTGGACCGGCGCTGGCCGAAATGAGCACACAACTAGTCACCGACGCGGCCGACACATGCGCGGCCCGGAGGCACACGGCTGTCGCGTCACGCACGCTGCACCGAGCTTGTACGAACGGTCTCATCGGGCAACCTTCGACAGCAAGCACTTCCGCGGTGGCAGAGGCAAGCGGCGCTCCAAAGAGACACAGAAGGATGATAGCGCGGACGCAGAAAGGTACAGCACAAGAACGATGCCGCAGACGGCCGCCGCGGCCGGTACGGGACTCGGCCCGGGCGACAGGGCGCGCTTGCGAGCCGCGATCTGCGACACTACTCGTATCCGACCACGACGCCGACGATGCATACTCTGGTCGACATCTCAGTCTCTGCATCCATCTGCATTATTGTTACAAAAATTTCATCGTCATCTATCTGTCCTCCTTCAGCACTGCATTGTACATTGTCCCCCTCCTCTGGCTCCGTCGCTCGCGGAGAGCCTGCCTGCGTGCGCAGACGCTCGCTGCGTACTGCCTCTTAGATCGCCTCGTGCGTGTCATTGGGAATCCAGGTCCACGGCGCCGCGCCCACCCACCGCCGCCGCCCCATCGGCCAAACACAAGATGGCGGACGCTCCCGAGGCAGCTCCTGGTCTGTTTCTGTGTTCATGCTTCACTGGACATTAAAGTGACTAACAATAATTGCAGTCGCTGTGCAGGATGAATCGATTGTGGACGGCCCTGCGGAGACGCCAGCCAGCGAGAGCAAGTTCGACGCGGCTTCAGCGACGACGAATACTAACAGGAGAGCAGACACATTCTCCATCACGATCAAGCTGCCGCATCCGCCCTACACAACCTCGACAATCGTACGTCCCACCGGAGAACAAGGAGGAGCAGCCAGCTGACGAGAACGAATAAAAGGTCTCGACGCAGGACCAGCTCCAGGATGTCAGGCAGTCCATCATCGACCTGCCGCACACGTTCCAGTACTCGTGCTTCCACCTCGAGAAGCAGGGCGCGCGCATCCCGGACTTTGTCGACATCGCTGAGATTCCGGAAGTCAGTCCCGGATGCGGAGCTCACGCTGGTCGAGGACCCGTACACCGAAAAGGACGCCCGGATACACGTCCTGCGCGTGCGCGACTTGATCGGCGCCGCCGCCCCCGCGCGCCGACCCCGTGCACGGCATCCCACGCCGGCCTGAGCCTCCACGACGACGTCGTCAAGGCCGCAGGCGACCCACGCCGCTCCGTCCAATGGCGCCCAGCCGGCAAACGGGTCCACAGCAAACGGCGCACAGTCCGGTTGCACAGATGGACAGCGGCACGCCATGACCGCTTCGAGGTCACGGGCCAGCATCGCTCGACACGCGCTGCCCCCTTCCTCGACGGAAGCAGCGCCCAAGACGATCAAGTCGATATCGCTGTCGCCGGTGGAACCCGCCGCCGCACCACCTGCGCGCCCGCGGGCACCTGATGTACCTTCAGGTCACAACCGCCGAGGGCGAGCAGTTCCAGATCACCTCCCACGTGTCCGGCTTCTATGTCAACAAGAACTCCAACAACAAATTCGACCCTCTCCCGCGGCAGAGCCCAAAGTCTGTCTCTGCACACTCGCTGCTCACCCTGATCTCGCGCCTGTCGCCGAGTTTTGAAACAGCCTTTAAGAGCTTGCAAGAGTTCAACAGCCGCAAGGATCTCTTGGCCGCCTTTCAGCCTTCGAATGCCATGCCGGCCAACCCGTGGCTCGTGCCTGCATCCGCTGCATCACTATCGGAGCACGTCTCCGACGTCCTGCCGCACGCAGGAGAGCTTCCTCGTTGGCGGCATCGACAACGCCGAGACACTGCGCGAGTGGAATGAAGAGTTCCAGACGACGCGCGAGCTCCCGCGCGAGACCGTCCAGGACCGCGTCTTCCGCGAGCGCGTCGCTTCTAAATTGTTTGCCGACTATGCCGAGGCTGCGGCCCAGGGCGCCATCCTCATCGCCCGCGGCGAGGTCCGCGCCTTTGAACCCGACCGAGCCCCGGGACGCACAGATCTTCGTCTACAACAACGTCTTTTACTCTTTCGGAGCCGACGGTGTTGGCACTTTTGCAAAGGAGGGCGGCGATGACGCGGCCCGGGTCGCCACCGGCAGGACGTGCTCGGCGTCAAGATGGTCAAACCAGGTCGACGTGGCCGGCCTGGCCACGCCCGGCACTGTCATTGTCGACTACCTCGGCAAGCGCATCGTCTGCCAGAGCATCGTGCCCGGCATTTTCAAGCAGCGCGAGCCCGGCGAGCACCAGATCGCTACGGCGGCGTCGAGGGCAAGGAGATTGTCGCCGACAACGAGGCTTTTGCACCTCTTTTCGAGAAGCTGTCCGAAGCCCTGGCGCGTCAAGAGCCACCCTGTCTGGACAAGGACGGCAAGCGGCCACGAGCTCGAGGCCAGCGTCGAGACCAAAGCCTGCTCGGCACCGACGGCCGCAATACATTCTCGACCTGTACCGCATCACGCCCACGACGTCAACTGGGTTGAACGCACTGGCGCGACGGCCAGCCAGGCTCCTACCCGCACCGCATGACCGTCCGCGCGCCGAGCTGGTCGAGGCCTTTTTGGCGCACCAAGCTGCGCGGTACGTCCGCGACCAGCTCGCCAAGAACCCCTCCCCAGCCGCCGCCTCTAAGACAAAGCGGATTCGCAGGCGGATTCGCAGGCGGACAAGCCTGGGGAAGAAACAGGGTCAAAGGACACGCCTGTGGAGGAAGCAGAGTCAAAGACGGACAAGCCTCAGACGGACGGCGGCGGGTGGATCTCTCGGCGTTCAAAGTTCACCTCAACCCGACGCCTTTTGCGGTCAGGCGCCGCAGACAGAGGCCGAAAAGGAGCAGTGGGTCAAGGACGAAGGCCGACGTGCGCGCCGCGGCCGACTACCTCACCAAGAGGTCCTGCCGCGGCTGGTGATGCGACCTACAGGAGGGGCGAGGGTCGGCTTCCCGATGGACGGCGTCTCGCTGAGCGTGCTGCTGCACAAGCGCGGCGTCAACGTGCGCTACCTTGGTAAGCTGGCCGAGCTCGCGACTAGGCAGCCGAGCCGCGCACGCAAAGCCCTGCGCGGACTGGTTCAACACGAGATGGTGGCGCGTGCTTTCAAGCACATTGTCCACCGACACCTGCGGCAGTGCCTTTTGCGTTGCAAGCGCGTGCGTGGCGCAGCTGCTCAACTGCCTGCTCGGCGGCGAGCGCAACCCGCGCCCTCTTGTGTCCGTCGGCGACGATTTGAGGCCTTGTACCAGCAGAGCAGCTCTTGTACGAAGCTGCCACCCCTGCGTCGCTCGCAAAGAGATTGAGGAAGAGGTCAAGCTGCGGTACCGCTTCACGCTGCCGGAGGGATGGTCCTCTTCTGTGAAGCGCACGCAGATGCTGCGCGAGGTGGCGCTCAAGCTCGGCCTCCAGCGGGCCCGCCAAAGACTACCAGTACACCCGCCAAGTCGAATGGCGTACACCTCGCGCCGCCTGCGACCAACGGCCACGCCAACGGCCCCAGCAACGGAACGAGCGGCAAAAAGTCAAAGCGCAAGAACGCAGACCACTCGCCGAGCCGGACGGAGAGCGCTTCTCTCGCACCCGCGGTCGACCAGACCTTCCAGGCCGACGACATCCTCAACCTGGTGCCGGTTGTTAAAGACGCGGCGCCGCGGAGCGCCCTGGCAGACGAGGGGCTCGAGGCCGGCCGGATCTCGGTCGCGCAGCAGCAAAAAGAGCTCGGCCAGGAGTTGCTCCTGGAGACGCTCTCCCTGCACGAGCAGATCTACGGCATCATCCACGCCGAGGTCGCGCGGGTGTACTACAACCTGTCGACGCTGTTCTACACGCTGGACGACAAGGGCATCGCGACGGAACTCGCGCGCAAGGCGGTCATTGTCAGCGAGCGCACGCTCGGCGTCGACCACAACGAGACCGTGCTCGCCTACCTGAACCTCGGCCTATTCGAACACGCGGCCGCAAACCGCGGCAGCGCTGCACTACGTCCGGCACGCGCTCGAGCTGTGGAAGGTCGTCTACGGCGGCGCGCACCCGGACTCGATCACGACGCTGAACAACGCGCCGGGATGCTGCAGAACCTGAAGCTGTACCACGACAGCCGGCTGTGGTTTGAGCAGTCGCTGGCGGTCGCGCGGGCCATCTCTGGGCCGTCCTCGTCCAACACCGCTACTCTACTCTTCCAGCTCGCGCAGGCGCTCGCGCTCGACCAGGACTCGAAAGGCGCCGTCAAGTGCATGCCGAGGCGTACACCATCTTCAACGCCACGCTCGGGCCCGCGGACCGCAACACCAAGGAGGCCGAGACCTGGCTCGAGCAGCTGACGCAGAACGCGGTCAGCATCGCCAAGCACGCAAAGGACGTGCAGGCGCGCCGCACGCGCCGCCTGCACCTGGCGGAGCGGGCGGGCGCGCACGTCGCGCTGGCGGCGCGGCGGCGCCTGCATCCGTCGCCGCCCGGCCCAGCCGCCGCCCGACGCCGCCGCCGGGGCCATCGAGGCCGCCACCCGCCGCGAGCTCGAGGGCAAGAGCGTCGACGAGCTACTACGCTACATCGAGGTACCGACCGCAAGGCCTCGCCCAAGAAGAAGGCCGCCGCGAACCCCCAAGCGCCGCGCGCACAAGGCGTGAAATGCTGGCTCGACGGCGCGCATGTAAGAAAAGCTGCTCTGCTTCTGCTTTTTACTGTACTACAATCTCTACTTTCCGGCGCGTTCACATCATCGGTGTTCGCCAGTGTTGATGAATGTGGAGCTATCTCGTCTGCAGAACAATGAGACTAGGATGCAAGCGGCGCGTCGCCAAAGTTGTGCAGGCGCTCGCCGATGAGGTACACCTCGTCCCCGGACGGCGATGCGCCAGCGGGGCGAGCGCGGCGACGAGCGCGCGCGCCGAGCAGCACCGCCGCGCCCGCCGCCAGCACGGCCGGGTACGCCAGCCGGCGCACGAGCAGCGGCTGCACGTGCGGGCGGAGCGCGTCCTCGGCGAGCACGCCGAGCAGCGCCGGCAGCGCGAGCGCGGCGGCGAACAGGACCAGCGCCGGGAGCACGAAGCCGCGCATGCCAGTCGGGCGTCTGGGTGCAGGGGGCCGCGCGCGACAACCCGCGCGACCGCAAGCGACAGCCGCGAGTCCGGCTCCCACTCGAGCACGCTCGCGGACGACGCGCAGGTAATTGCACGCCGAGCGTCCCAGGAGCGCAGCAGCCGGATCTCGTACGGCGCGATGGCGCCGTCGGGGGCCCCGCTGAGCAAGATATGTGTGCAGCGGCGCGACGAGGTAGAATTCGCTGAGCAGTGCGAGAAGCAGCGGGCCGACCCCCGCGAGCGCGCCGTAGACTGTGACGAGCGAGAGGAAGCGCTGGGTGAGTGTGCCGGCGGCGGCGGCGCGGCCGAGGCGGGGGGGCGCGCCGGCGGCCGCGAGGGCTGCTAGCTGAGAGTGCAGCTGCGCGCGGTACAAAGAAGCGTAGCTGGCGCCGGCGACGACGCACAGCCCGAGCGAGAGCGAGTAGATGTCGCTCGCACCACTGCGCGCTGGGGAGCAGCGCGGCAAAGAATGCGCGCCGATGAGCAGCGGGATGATGGAGAGCGCAAGCCCGACCGCGGCGGTCAGCAGCCCCCAGCCCAAAGATGAACAGCCCAAATCCGCAGCCGGAACCGCTCGGCATGTACACCTTGGTGAAGCGGTCGTTGTCCGGGCTGTGCGCGTGGTGGGGGTTATCAGGCTCCGGGCGGCCGTCGATGCGGCGGTTGTCCTCGTCCACTTCGAGAAACGCGCGCTGGCCCTTGGGCAGGCGGACCTGATCCGACGCTGGCGCGCGCACGAAGCGTCCGTGGACGAGATGACGATGGCCTTTGTCGTCAGGGGCCGAGCGCAACACCTGTCGTCGCGCCCCGTCGCCAACAGAAAGTGGGAGAGCCGCAGCTGCCGCGCACACACGCGGAACCCACCACTCGTAACCGATTGCAGGCCGTTGGTCGGGCTGAGGTACTCGACCGCGAGCGGCTTCAGAAGAGTATAGAGGAGCAGGTCGACGGGGAAGCCGAGGAACCCGGCCACGGGCATCCAGCGGACCGGAAGGACACCGGAGGATCCCACCGGCAAGCATCCAGACGAATGCTGCCAAGGCAGACAATAACAAGACCGCCGTAGATGAGCGCGCTGAATGCTATCTTGCGCAGCTGCGAGGTGACGCTGCGCTCGAGCACGTCGCGGATCGGGTGGAAAGTCGGGTCGTCCGGGTCGCGGATAAAGTACAGGACGCCCTTGCGCATGACCTTGCGGCACATGGACACAAACAGCGCAAAGTGGAACATGTAGCACGTCCCGATGACCAGTGTATGAAAGCCGAGTCCAGGGTGATCGGAGGGTGAAGCGATGCGCGAGGCAAAAGACGCCCCGCTGAACAGGGGCAGCATGGCAAAGTCGAGCAGGAACCCGCAGTAGAGCGGAAAGACGAGCATCTCGATGCTGATGATCAGGATGACCTTGAGCACGCCGCCGGCCTGGTGCAGGATGTCGACGACCACGTCTTCTATCTTGCGTCCGCGCGCCGACGTTGTGACTGGGGCCAGCCGCGTGAGGTAGATGGTCCCTGCAATCGCAAAGGCCGCGTAGCCGGCCAGTATGGCCAGGCGTGCGGTCCGTCGCTGTCCACAGTGCTCTGTCTGTCACGTTGCGAACGGTGCTAGACTCTGGGACGTGCTCGCGTTGAGGGCCTGCTGCCAGTCTGCCGTCGTGGACGGCGGGCTCCAGGATCTTTTCAAGAATCTTTGGTGGTAGCGTCTGCGCTGCTGAGCTCAAAGAAGAGACCGCGCGCTGGAGAAGACTGCAATTGCTCTCGCGGCCATGCCAGAACGCTGAAGGCTGGCGTCGTGGTACACCACCCTTTGCCGCATCAATAGAGGCAAAAAGGAAAGAGTAGATAGCTGACGCGCCGGCGCGGACAACAGACTGCACGCGGCGCAGAGCAATGTGGGAGCTGACGGTAAAGTGGGCGTGCCCGGCAATGGTGGATCGTTGCTCGCAGTGAAAAAGGCAGCGAGGCGAACGACGGCGTCGCCTGCATGCCGGATGGTAAAGCGCTCGACGGCATCGTTGTTGGGGACGGCCGACATAAAGGGAAAGATGTACCTCAGCGGACGTATGCATGCAGAACGACGTGGTCGAGCGTGATGACGGCGTTGGCGAGGAGCCAGACAATAAAGTCGGGCAGGAAGGCGATGGTACTCTCGATAAGCGGTACGGCAGCGTGACGGCGTAGACGGGATACGCGAGCGCCAGCAGGACGAGCTTGCCGAAGAGGTCGGAAACCAGACGGGCTCCCGACGGTGGCGGCGATGACGACCGAGGTGAAGATGGCGTTCTGGAAGAGCCCTGCGAGCGGGCCCTGCATCCCGACGAGCTCCATCAGGCCCTCGAGATCCTCGACGGCGTCCTGCACGTCCGCGTCGTCCACGTCGCCGCCGGCCTGGGCAACGGCCGCGGCAAGCTCGGGGTCGGGCTGTCCGTCCGCTCCGGCATCACGAGCTCCTGCATGACCAAGCCATCGTCTTGGTCGTTTTGATTGTCTTCCCAGAGCAGGCCGTCATGTCCTTCCCAGACGGCCTCGACGTGTGGGCCCTCGTCCCACAGGTCCGCCAGCAGCCTGTCGAACCAGTTGCCCTCTTTGGTCGTTGAAGTTGTCCGCGTGTTCAGTCGTTTCATCGTGAGGGTCGATTTCGCCTTCTATTTGGGCCGTTGCCACGGTCGCGGTCGTGGTCTTGCTCAGCGTCAGGGTAACATCAGTAGCGAGAGGCTGTCGGTCGGCGGCGGCGGCATCGAGATCTCGCCAGCTGCCACGCTGTCGTTGTCTTCCTCCCCCGAGCTGCTGTCGTCTGGCGTTGCGTTGCCGCCAGGCGGCCGAGGGCCGAGCGTGTGCGATCTGTCATCGTCCCCGCTGTCGCTCCCTTCGACGAGCTCATGATCGCCCCCCTTCGACGAGCCCATGGTCGCTCCCCTTCGACGAGCTCATGGTCGCTCCCCTCGACGAGCTCGTGATGACTCCCGTGCTCAGAATGCGACTCTGAATGAATCGCAGAGGAGAGGCGCGCTTTTTAAGCTAAACAATCGCGCGGCGATCTCGTCTGGACGTCGATCGGCAGGTAGGGCACGAGCGCCTGCAAGCGGGCAACGGCATCGACGCGCGAGAGCTCCTGGGGACCGCCGGGCAGGTTGATGGTCCGTTCCAAGGCATCGATGCAGTTGGTGAGGTTGTGTTCGACATTGACGCTGAGCCGGTCGCGCACACGGGCCTCGAGTCGCGGCGTCTCCTGGCCAGGATCTCAAGCGTGTCGTGAAGCTCGTCGATCTGCGCGAGGGCCGCC
>JAMXBC010000170.1:0-37844 GCA_024138005.1 Lumnitzera racemosa | reverse complement strand
ATTTTTATCAAAAGAGATTCTTGTTCCTACCCGTTTTAAACCTTAATTGTTATTTGAACAATAAAAGTTCTGCTTGTCCAAGGGGGGATAACATTTCTCTCTGCATGTCCATGGAGTTTTGAAAATTCCAAACACTCAGAGATAGAAAAGAGGTAGAAATTTATCGACAAACCCCACTCCTTCATATACGCAGGATCCATTGATGAGAAGGGGGGGGGGAAAGCTTGAATCCAATTCCTACGTGAGAAATAAGCGCTTAAAATTTCCCGGGGGGGAGTTATACATTTGTTATTGAAAGACCATTCACTATTTCTTGAAGCTCGATCTCTCCCCGGGATGAACCATATACCAAAAGAAACCATGAACCAAATAGAAGAGCTTGCCCACCCATGATTTAAATTTTCAAGTAGCCTCAAACCGTACATCTTTTTTGGAAAATCCAGATAAAGGTGGGACATAAACAAAACATTCTGGAGCTACAAAGATAGTTATTAAATCGTTAGCCCCGCAAAAAAACATTCCTCCTAATACTTTAATACGAATAAAAAACTTTATAGCCATTTCTACTTTCAATGTCTCTAACGGATAGAGGAATACTAGAGTTGAACAAGTAAAATAAAAAATTTGAAAGATTTCTTTTAAATTTTCGTTTGGAAATTTTCCCCTAAAAAGAAAATCATAGTTCTTCCTCCTCGGAACAATGGGCCCCGTTATGCTCATTACAAAACTTGTTGAAGAGATAAATAAACCAAGGTATATCTTTTTGATCAAATTTGAATCGATCATCAGAAGAAGAATTGGGCCCAAAATTAGGGTACATTCTGGAAAATAAAAATTCCATCGAAGAGAAGCAAAAGAAAGGCTTTCATAAAAATTCCGAGAACGAGAAGAGGTTTTTTCATTCTGTACATGCCAATCATGAATTAGTAACCCATCCAATCTCCAAAGAATGACAAATTTTTTTCGAACTTTCTATTTTTTTAAAGGGAAAATTTACGGGAAACCCCCCTGAAAAGGGTCAAAACCCTTATTCCAAGGTATTTCCATAAATTTCCTCCTTTTTATTCTAAGCAAGCCCCCGAAGGGCTTAGTTACCCATGATTCATTTTCATTTTTTCGTTTTTTTTTTTTTTTTTTTTTCCGAGAAATATGTCGATCAATTCCGATTCTTTTTTTTTTCTATTTTTTTTTTTCTAATGGTTTTTTTCCGTCTAACTCCATCCGGGTTACTATTTTATAAAATTTTGTTCCTATCAAGGGAAGGGCTATTGGATCAAATAAAAAGACATTGTTGAGAAAAAGATGTTTTTTTTCCCGGGATAAAAATGGAAAATCGGATTCATGGAATAGTAGAATTTTTTCCCCATTACTTACCAAAAATATTGGCCAAAATAGGATTAAGTGGAACAGAATTGACTGAGTGATAGAGTCGTTAAAACACCTTTTTCTTCTATATTTTGGCCCTTTAGCTCCAGGGAGCAATTGCTACTGCTGAAACACGGAAAATTGAATCTTAGATCAAAACCATGTAGGGATGTATGAACTCCTAAACAAAAATTTTTTTTTTTAACAGCGAATAACCAAGCATTACTCACTACATCAAAAATTTCCATTAATAAAAGATAAAAACCCTTGGGAAAAAATCAAAACTACGCACGGATGAAATGGTGTTCTATCGCTCCAATAACAATCTTTGGGTTTAATTTTAACTAAAACTAAAAAAAATAGTAGCTTTTCTTTTCACTAGGTCGAGGGGTCGCTAAATTGGAAGATCCCCTAATGGAAATACACTTTCCATTTTACCTACCAATTTCAATTGTTTTTTCCGGGGTGGTTCTACTATTCATATATTCACAACCCAAGAATTGTATCTCTTTCGGATAGGCCCTGAAAGGAGAAAAAGCTGGAACCCAAACGGCATCTAGTTTTGAATTCACCCATCCGATAGTCCCCATTTTTGGAACGTCCGTGCCCAAAGTCACTGAATGGGTAAGCCCGCCAATCCCAAAACGGACTAGTAATGACTTTAAGGGGCGGGGTTCGAGCGGGCATTTACCAGAGTTTCTATTGTATCAATACCCTTTTGTTTTCCTTTGAAGGGGAGGGGGGCGGGGGCAACATTTAAAAAGGGGGACTCTCCATTCATTAATATAGAAATCCCAAGTTTTCGTGATCCGCTGCCGAACTTTTTCCAAATTTTCCAAGATCTCAGGGGATATCAAACGACTCGATCCGAGATCTTTTATTGTTTTGCTCATTCAGGTATTCTCAAATTACCCCTTAAAAAAGGGGACTCGAACCCCCAGCTCTTTACCAGATTTTAGTCCGCGTGTCTACCTTTTAAAACCCCCAAAAGGCATCGTGAAAGTGAATCAAATTCCATGAATATGATATCACTAGGGAGTAGGAATAATAAAAAAGGGGGAGGGGTTTCTATTGATTGGCATTCATATGGCCCAAGTGGACCCCAAATTGCTTCGATTTTTAACCGGGAGAACCTTATAATATTAATAATACAAACAAAAGGTGACAATAAAACCCTTTTTCTCGATTCAATAGAAGCCAAAAGAGTTGAATAGGTCCCAAACCAAAAGGGAGAGATTTTTAAAAAGCGGGTCCGTTTACGCCTATTCCAATCCGAAAGGAATGTAACGACGTAGGATCCTATGAAAACATAGTATCTATTTAATACCTCGAATGCCCCCTTTTCCAAAAATAGAATGTAAAAACCCTTTTCCGGGTCCGTATGGAATGAACTTATAATCATGGAATCGACTCGATCATCAGATTAAGATTATAATTCATAACCCTACCCATTCCCGGGGGAACAGATCTACTAATTTTTTGATTCCATTAGTAAAAAGGGACTTTAACTAAAAATAGATTCTAGAACAAAAAAGGGATCCTGACAATTTCAAAGTCGGGTTCATTTATATTCCTGGTATAGTAATGCAAAACACCATACAATCATCTCAATTCGATGGGAAATTTTTGATCTTAAGGGGTCTCTAAAATTTCGCACGGGGGGTGTTTTTTTTTGGTTTCGTCCATCATTAATAACTGATTTTTTTTAGATAATATAGATAAAATAACGCTCGTAAGACCCCTATTAAACCAAGAAGTAAGGCCTGCCTGCCATCCACACCAGTCTAATAAAATAGTATGAATTGTTGAGCGGTATTTTTTAAATACGAAATTTATCTTGAATATATTAACTATTTTTTTATTTTCCGATCGCCGGGAAGGGGACAAAAGGAATATCTTGCTTCAACAATTTCTGATCTATCCCGGACCTCTCGGTGGGGAATCGAACCCAATGAATTTCCGCCCAACTATCAAGAAAAAAAAAAAAATGGATCTTTAGATTCCCAAAAAATTTCTTGATTTTTTTTCCCGGAAGCAAGATTATTCATCCCCTTCTCACTTTCCGCAATAGCCGGGACATTGGGGAATATCCAAAAAGGCATTTAGAGAGGGGTCTATTCTACTCTGTTCTTTTCCTTTTGCAAAAGGGAAGGTCCAAAAGAATCGACCTTTTTTTTTGAATCTCTTTTTGAGATCAAGGTATATTCCAATCCTCATTAAATGGAATCGAAATGTCCGGGAGATCAAAAAGATCCTTTCAATTGGCTAGAATCCGTTACTTTGAACGAAACTAGATCTTTAGAAAAATTTTGAATTTTGACGATACACCGTACCTTGCTAAAAACCGCCCTTGTTTCCCAAACCAACATTCAACCAAACCCAAATTCTCTCTCATTTTCCTCAAAAAAATCCGTGGGCGGTTTCTTCCCCCAACTAACGAAGAATCTTGGCGAATTGCCACATAGAAATTGACAAAATTTTTGCAAAGAATACCCACTTTTTCCGGGGGGAAAGGGGAAATATCTCAATATCATTTGATTGAATAGTTACCCAGCCCCTTTGTTGTTTGAAAAACCCTCCACTTTAATTGTATTTTTTCACGAAAAGCAAACATGAGATAACAAATCCATTTTAACTAAGATTTCGAATAGCTTCGCGAAATTTAAATTAATTTTTTTTTCGCTTTTACTCGGGGAAAAAACGATCAAAAAATTCCCAAACAGGGCCCCTTTCAATCGGATCATCCCTAGTCAATCGGATCAACCCAGAATATACAAAAAGAAAAATCCAATATTGATATCTTTCTTTTGAATGAATCTCAATTCCACGAGGGTTTCATTAGATATCTTACAACTAAATCCCTTTTTTTTTCCGATCCATTCCCCCACCCCCCAAAACCCCCCGTTAGTTTCGCATGATCACTTTTTATTTGGGGAGAACCCAAGTACTTTTTTTCGGATCCGGGAAAGGCTCTCAAGATTTTTTTTTTGGAAGATACGGACGAAACAACAACCTATTGAATTGGAAACCCAAAAGATTCCCCAGCGTATCATTTCGGGGTCCAAGGGAATTTCATAGTATAGGAAGAAGCCCTTCAAATAGAGATTTTTTCTTTCGACCCTATTTCGATTTTTCATCATATAAAAGGGACCCCCTACAAAAGTACTAACCCTTGACGTGAAATGTCGATTGCTTCTTGAACCCTGTGAATTGCGTGAAAGTAGGATACTAAAAATTGGGGGGCCAAATTTTATAAAACTTTTTGGTGGAAAAAAATGTGAATGAAAGGTCCACTGAATTGATTTGGGCCATGAATCTAAGAAATAGTGAAATTTTTGATCTCTCTCAATTCGAAAACCCAGGATTAGTCATTCCTTTCAGGGAAATTTGGATTGTTTTATCCTAAAGGTTTCTTTCAATAGGAATTGGTTATTCACCAGTCGGGACCCCTGCAAAGCACCATGGCAAAAAGGTTAAAGCGCCCAACTCATTTTGGGCAAATTTCATAGGTTAAATTCCTACGGGATGCACGCCAATGGACCCTCCAACAAGTCTCTTGGAATTTGGGCCCGTATCAATGGAACCCATCATCCATACATAACGAATTGAAGTGGTATATTCAATCATAACAAAGAACAGGAAGAATTACATCTTTCATTTATACTAAACTCATAGGGGAAAAAAGAACTCATGGGTGAATCAAATATGCAGTATTTACCAAAAAAAGTATTCGTTATGGGGAAAAACAAAATTTCTTCAAAGTCAATCAGATCCACTAGGGCGAAATAAAGCACGGGGCGAACTCTTCTTTGGTGTCAAGGGAAAAGCTATGAATAGTCATCGACTCCGGGGAAAAGGGAAAAAAAGGGGCCTATATGGAATACAATTTATTACAGACGTAGATCATTATGCTTCAACCGGGTTTTCTTTCCCCCCTCTTAGAAAGAACTTAAATCAAAAAAATTTAAAAGCATGCCGATACATTTAAACAAAAAATTCTCCCCCGAGCCACCAAAGGGGCCGTAGACAGTCAAGTGAAACCAATACCGAAAAAATTTGATCTATGGACGCATCGTGTAGTAAAGGTCGTAACCAGAGGAATCATTACCGCGGGGCAAGAGGGGGAGGTCATAAGCGTTTTAAAACCGAAAAATCGTTTTTCGACGGAAAAAAAAAAGACAATAGGTAGAATCGTAAGCATAGAATACACCCAACGAAATGCATACATTTTTCTCTACACTATGGGGAGGTGAGAAAGTAATTTTACATCCCAGAGGGGGATAATTTTAGATCCATTGTTTTTTGGGAAAATTCCTATAAAAAAAGGGAAATGCCCCCCACCTTTGAGTCGGTTTGAACATTGATTTACGTAATTGAAGTAACCATTAGGTTTCACAAACCTAGAAATCATCACTGATCCAATTGATACCTCTACAGATGACCTCAAAAAAACTAAAGGGCACGGGGCAAGTGATTGAGTTCAGTATTTTTCCCAAGAAAATTATTGACTCTAGAGATATAGTAATAGGGGAAGACAAAATTGTTTCAGCACCGACAAAACAGAAGCCCCTTGTTTTCAAAGAGAAGGGCAGTTATACATTTTCATTTGATGGTCCCCGAGGCGAATTGAAAGCAAGCTGGTAAATTTGAAAGATTCCCGGGGGAAAAATAAGATGTCTCCTACTTACCCGAAAAATTGGAAGTTCGACTAATTTAAAGAGTCTTCGGTCTGAAGCTACATGAAGAACAAACCGATAGGGAAGGGGAAACCCTGGGTTTTAAAAGAACATAACATGAGTGATTCGGCAGATTTGGATTCCTTTTATATCCACTCATGTGGTTTTCATTATACCATAAGAAAAGATCCATCGATAGATATCCATCATTTACACCAAAAGCCGTACTTTGGAAAGAACTTGTACATTTGGGAAAGGGGGGTTTTGATTATCAAAAAGAAGAACTACTTCAACCGATATGCCCTTGGGCACGGCCAACATAACATAGAAATCAAAAAGGGAAAGGGTGGACAATTACAAGCAGGGGGTGCTGTAGCAAAATTGATTCAAAAAGGGAAATCGCCACTTTAAAAATTACCTTCGGGGAGGGGCCCGTTTGATATCCAAAAACTCTTCAAATGGGGGGTGGGGTGGGGGGAACAGAAAAGTTTGGGAGAGCCGGATCGAAATGTTGGCTAGGGGAAGCGTAGGGGAGTAAGAGGGTAGTTAGAACCCTGTAACCACCCCCTGGGGGGGGTGAAGGGGGGCCCCCAAAAGGGAAAAAAAAACCCGCAACCCCTGGGGGTTTTTTCCCGCACTTAAAAGAAGAAGTAGAAAAAAGGAAAAAATATAGTGATAATTTGATTCTTCGTCGCCGTAGAATAGTAAATGGGGGAAAAATCTAATTTTTTTCTTCGCTTTACAAAAAAAAAAAGGGGAAATAATTTTCTGTGAACCCGTTTATAAAAAAAAAACCTTTGTAGCGAAACTTTATTAAGAACAAATTTAGAAACTTAAAACAAAGGGCAAAAAAAAAATAAAAAGAACTTGGCCTATAAAAGTATATGTATGAGATAGATATATGGGTTGGTGGGCCCGACGGAATTGAACCCGCAATGGGGGATTCACAATCCACTGCCTTGATCCACTTGGCTACATCCGCCCCTTACTATAAATAAACATTTTAAAATTTTTAAAATTGAATTTGTTTAGAATACTAAAAAGAATAAATATTTTTTTGATTTTTAAAGAATTCTAATTCAATTTTTTTTTTTGTATTGAAAAATGATTTTTGTTATTTATTGAATTTTTTTAAAATATTTCAATTTTTCACGGTTAATATTTTGATTTTAAAAATCAAAAATTTCTTATTTTGAATTATGAAAAAGATAAAAGAAGAAAAGAATTATAACTTTTTTTCCATTTAAATATTTAATACAGTGTTCATTCAATTAATTTCAAATAAGTCGTATCTTGGTCAGACCAATAAATAGAGCTAAATTTATCGTTAACGCTGCTAGTAAAAACCGAAATAACTATTATAGTAAGCATAAAGGAGCTAAATAAAATATGTTCTTTCTATACATATCTTTCTAAAGCACTTCCTTAATTTTTCAAGTTTTGAAATAGGAATATATGAAGATAAGAAAAAATCCCAATTGCAATGAAAGTATAAGTTTCATTGACAGTCGAAGTTTCATTGACATTGTTAATTCATCAATCATTACATTTATAGACGGTATTAACAAAAAGAAAGAGTAAGGGAGATAGAAAAAGAAAACAATTAATCATTTGTAACCTCTAACTAGTCCGTGATTCCCAATCAAGGGATTCATTATACAACTCTTGAGAAACTAATATTTAAAATAATAAAGGTAATTGAATTTGAATAAAGTAATAATGAAATAAAGGAAAAGGTATCCCACGATCAGATCACTCCCAAAATCAATGTTTCTTTTTATCAACTAGATTCTGAGACTAGTAATTGATATAATTTTTTCCTTTCTTTCTATTTTCAAACACTTTTTTTTCAAAATTATTAAAGGAAATTTTCTTTTCAAAATCCTAAAACCCCCTCCGAGTTAAAGAACCTTTCGAATTCTATTTTATTCCTTGTTCTTTTTCTTCTTTTATCAATACTATCTACTACTCTTACTTTTACTCTACAAATCCTCTTAAAATTGAAAATGCAAAAAAAAAAAAAAAAGATTCCACCAAAAACCTTTTCTACAGCTATGAAAAAGAGATTTTTCAATTTCGCATCGAGTGGAAATATGATAATTTCCTTCAGAATTATTAGAAACCGAAAATTTTCAACTCATTTTTTACCCTATTTTCTTTTTTCCCTAGTCTAAAAGGGCCAATAATAGAGAGAAAGAATCCTTTTATACTACTACTACAAATTTGATATTGAATAGTACATGCATGATTCTATATCACCAAGCAAGGAAAAAAGAATAAAGAAATTAGCTATACTTCATTTCAATACTAAATTAAAATTGCGTTGCTGTGTCAGAAGAAGGATAGCTATACTGATTCGGTATACTCGAAAAACACCCTTGGTTACAATATTGACGACTCCCAAGGATTGAACTTCAGTGAATCCCCATTTACTGATATCATCTTTTAGGGACTTTGATCCCCCTTTAACTGTACAAAAAATATGTGGGGCTCAGCATGTCTGGAAGCACAGGGGAACGTTTTTTTTGCTGATAAATTTTTACCAGTATTCGATACTGGGTTATTCATTTGCATTACTATACCCTCCTATTCATTGCGGGGTTGGTTATTCGTCAGCACGGGTTTAGCTTACGATGTGTTTGCGAGCCCTCGTCCAAACGAATATTTTAAAAGAGAGCCGACAAGGATTCCAATTTAAAAACTGGGCCCTTTTGACTCTTTGGAACAACTCGATGAATTTAGTAGATCTTTTTAGGAGGACAAAATGACCAAGATCGAACCTATCAATTTTTACAGTGCGATGGTTGGCTGTTCATGGACTAGCTGTACCTACCGTTTCTTTTTGGGGTCAATATCAGCAATGCAAATTCATCCAACGATAAGCCTAATACAAATTAATAGAGCTACGACACAATCAAACCCGAATGAAAAAAAATGTTGAATTGAATCGTACCAGTCTTTACTGGGGGTTATTACTCATTTTTGTACTTTTTGTTTTATTTTCCAATTATTTCTTCAATTAAGAGAAGAAAAGAGATTTTGTTAGGGACTTTTCTTATGAACTAATGAAATATTTATAGTTTGATACATAATAAATTGACCGTCATTTTTATCGACAAACGAACTGGTTCAATAATTAATATTCCTTTTTTTTTTATCAATTCGGTAAGAGTTAAACCCTTTTGAATCATCAGAATATCTAAACTCATCTCTCCCCTTTGAATAGAGGATATAGCAATTTCTCTTGGATTTATCATCTAAGTAGGAGACAATAGACTTTGATTTTATTGATTATTTTTTGATTGAAAGAATCATCCCATCTTAATTGAAAATGTAAATATCTTTTAGGAAGAAATCAAGCTCTGCTTCCGGTTACTCTTGTATTGCTTTTTCTTTCGACGTTTTTTATATCCCTATTTTGGGCCCGCATAATCTTCATCTTTTTTTTGGGTTTGAGAGAACTGATCCAAGATTGCCTTGGTTTTGTGCATCTGATTCAAGATTCCCTGGCCTGTAGATTCTTTTTCTCCGTAATTTCGATTTTCTAATTCAATAGATTTTTTATCATTCGATAATAGAAGAGGATCTCCCTTTTTCTTTTTAGTGATGTTTTTATTTTCACTAAAATTTGCATTCTATTTAAAATTGGAAAAAAAGTAATTTGATTGGTATAATCCACGGTTTAATTTTATATGTATTAAAAGTGTACAAATTCTGGGAAGAACCAAAGTTTCATATTTGATATGGGAAAGACTTAGTATTTTTTCATTCATTCCCATCCAATCAAAAAGGTTTTTTTTTTTTTGGGTTTGGGTGGATTGATTTTGTGATCTTTAGAAATTGAAAGATAAAAAAGGCCTTTTTTATCAATTAGATTTTAATTTTTTAAACCATTGTTATTATTTTTTTTTCTATCGGTAGTGATATCGATCCAAGACTCAATATTACTTTATTTTTAAGATAAAAAGGGAAAAATTCCCAATCAAAAAATTTTCTATCTGGAAATTTTTCAAGATTCAGAATATCATTTTCTCCTAGATAATTAGGGATGGATCATACTTCCGGTATATGAAAAAATTTTTGTTTATCTATATTGTTTAAATTTTAAAGGAATCCCTTCTTTTTTATTTACACATAAAGGTGATAATAAATAGATAAATCTTTCTGATCTTTATAATTAAGAAATTTATAAGAGAAAAGGTCATATCCATAGCATTTTTTTAAGTTATATTTTTGATTCGTTAATGAATTTGAATCAAATTTATTCAATTTTTTGTAATGAATTAATCGTTCTTTTTTCCGCCAAATAAGTTTTGTTTAATTTTGGATTTTGATTCATACGTCGTTGAGTGATTCTATTTCTCCATTTTAGCGGTACTAATCGATACCATCTAATAGAAGATAAATCGTATTGATAATGACTCCGTAACCAATTTTCCATTAATCTATTCCTGAATTCTTTTGTTTTAATTCAGAATGAAATAGTCCTTGTGTTTTAAAAGAATTCTTTATCTCATTCTTAAGAAAAGAGATGTTTCGTGATATTTAAGAACAAATCTTAGTTGATAAAACTTAAAAAGTTTTTTTTGGGTTATAATTTGTAAAAAAACTTTATGTTTTGGGAAATAAAGGAAAAGGTCAAAAAAAATCTTTAAATTTTGTTTTAAACTAATATCAAAAAACCCTTTTTTTTAGGCTAAAATAAAGGGAATTGTATTTTTATTTTTTATCAAGGGTTTCTTAAATTTGTTTCATTTTTAAAAATAAATTTATGAATGAGTTTTTTAAAAATTTCAAAAGCAATTTGTGTTTTCATCCGGGGAAATATTAATGAAAACATAGAAAATATTTTATATATATCCTTTAAATTAAAAATATTGAATATAATATTTTTTAAAGGATATTTTTTCGAATCATAGTTTAAAGGAAATTTTCAACTTGTCCCCTTTAAATCAAACAAATTTTTAAAAGGGAAAAGTTTTTGATAACTTCTTGATCCCTCTTTCCCATTTCCCCAGATTTAAAAATTTTCTGTTTTTGTTAATTTTTTTGGTTTATTTTGGAATAAATTTTCCTTTCATTTAAAGAAAAAAGGGAGGAATCAAGGGAATGAAATTAAAAAAAAACGGGGTTTTTTAAACCCGCCTTCCGGAACACCCTAAAACACTTCCTGAAAGAATCCTAAACTTCGGGTTGGGATTTTTCTTTTTTTTTTTTCTTTCTATTTTTTTTTTTAATTTTATTAAAATATTCATTCTCTTTATTATTTGATTTCTAGATAAAAAAAGGAATTTAAATTTAAATATTAAAAAATTTAAAGAAGAGAATAGTAAAAATTTTTTTTTTTCTTGAATAGTGATTGGGAATTAATGTTTATGAAAAGATTTTCGATTTTAATTTAAAAACATTTATTACAATTTCAAAAAAACTTTTCATACTTTTATCATGACATAGAAAAGAGTATGAGGGAAAAGCCCGGGCAAATATGCCCCCTTCTAGTGGCCCAGGACTCTCTCTTTCAAGGGGGGCCAACGGGGTTTTCGATTTCCCCCTGGGGGAGGGACAAACGAAAGGAAGTTATCATGGTTTAAATAAATAACCCTAAAATTGCTTTCCTTCCTGGGTCGATGCCCGAGGGGTTTAATGGGAGGATTGTAAATTCGTTGGAATATGTCAAACGCTGGTTCAAACCCCGCTCGGCCCAAGAATTCGCTGATCCACCTTTGAAATGATATACCCCCATTTGTTTTTTCCAAAATTTTGGCTTCTTAAAAAAAGAAAAAAAAGGGAAAATTTTTATATCCCCCTCCCGCTTTTTTTGCTCTTTTTTCTATTTATTTTTATTTTTTTCCCAAAAAATTCAAAATTTTGCTAACAACAAATTTCATATCGGTTTCTCTAATTACAAATTTAGAAAGTGAAAAGGAAAAAAGAAAAAAAAAACATTTTTTTTTTTTATTTTGTTTAAAGTGATGATTGATTATCACCGATTTTTCAAAAAACAAAACCGAAAGGATAACTATGTCGCTCCCCAGAAAGCGCCCATTTGGGGGGGATATTAATTCTTACCCCCTTTCGGTTCAAAACGTTAGAAAACGGGCCCTTTTCAAATCTAAATAAAAAGGGTTTAAAATTTGCAATAATAAGAATTTTTTTTAACTTACTCTTTCTTTTTTTTTTCCCTGGGTTTGATTTCAATTGGTCAGAGAAACCGCCCGTAAAGGGGGAAGTTTGGGGGTTTCGAGCCCCGTCAGTCCGACGGAATAAATTTCCAATAAAAAATAATTAATTCATCTCCCCGTTTGAATTGAATGGGGAAAAGGGATAAAATTTATTTCGAATTTAAACCCCAAGGGGGATTCTTTTTAGTTTTCTTTTTTTGCTTTGAAGTGAAAATGAAAGGTTTTTTCTTTTTTTTTCGGGTTCCGAGTTTGTCTAACTTAAATTACTAGTTTGAAAATCTATTTTTTTAAAATCACACTTATTTTTTTTCTTAAATTCGGGTTAAAAAAAAAAAGTACTTAATCCCTTTCCTTTTTTCGATTTCGCTTCTTTTGTTTTTTTTGGTTTTGGGTTTTTTTTTTTTTTGAAACCCAAATTGGAAACTAAGAGTTTTTTAAAATCATACATATCAGATTGTTTTTAAAAGGGAAAGGGTTTGCTGGGGCTTTAGAAAAAAACAAAAATTTTGAAAAAAGAAGGATAAATTCAAATAAAAAAGAAAAGAAAAAGGGGGTTTGGGATCGGGGAACCCAAATTTTTGGGAGAGTTATGGATAAAAGATTTTTCCCTATGTTATAAAACCCCAATTTCTCGAGATGAATTGATTTAAGCTCCAAATATTGTTTTTCATGATATTGATCAATTCAATATCTTTGAGGTGTAATTCATCCTTTTAAATTTACTTTGGCGAAAGATTTATCATCCCCTATGGGATTAAATCCCATTATTCCCAAATAAAAAAATAAAATTTATGGAAGTAAATTTTTCTCGCATTTTTTTCTCCTGAAATTTTCCCTTTAGTTCCCAAATGTTTTTTTTTCCCTTTTAATATACGAAAAAACAGTCAGTAAAAGTGATTGTTTGGGAATCAAACTTGATTTTTTCTTAGTAAATTGATTGACGAAATAGAAGAAATCAAAAGGTTTTGAGCCCTCACTTTCTTAATTTAAAATTTAAAATGACAAAAAGGCAACTAGAATCAGGGGCTTTTATAATTCTATGAACCGTTAGTATGGTAAAAAGAAATAAAAGGGAATTTTTTCTACCAAACTCACTTTTTTTTGTTATTGAAAATCTAACAATTTGTTCTGTATAAAAAAGAAAGGTTTTTAATTTAATGAGATTAATCTACAATCTATTGTTTTTTAAATTATGAAATTGATATAGGGAAAATTACAAGTTCCCCAAATTTCAAATTTTTTTTATTATCTTTTTAATTTGTCTTGATTCCAATCAAATCTGAAAAAAATGAAAAGCTTTTAAATAAAATTGGGCTCTCATTGCTAGATCCCCGGATTTTTTTCAAAAAAAAAAATAGGGGGCATACCAAAGAAGTAATTGTTTTGACATTAACTCTGCCCAAGGGGTTCTCTGAAAAAATTTTTTCCGGATCCCAAAAACCCATCATTTTCACTCTTTCTTTCGGCATGAAGTGACTCATAAAATAGAAATGAGTCAATAAACCCTATAGAAAAGCATTAAATTAGATAAAATTTCAAAAATAAGAAAAACAATTGGTAATTTAAAAGTCCCGCAATTTAATATGCGATTTGCCTAAGGAAGATCTTTTTTAATAGTTTTTTCCTTTGGGGACAATTTCTATCTATAGGTTTTTTCCCCATGAGGTTTGTGGATCCAATTAAAAATATAGCAGAATTTTTTTTTCTCGTTTAGTAAAGAGGGGAAACAAAAAAAAAACCAAATCAAAAAAAAAAAAAAAAACCCTCTATACAAAAAAAATTGATATGCTTTGTTTCTTCAACTAAAAATTTTAGAATCCCTTTCTAGAGCCCACTTCTTCCCAAAACTACGAGGGGAAAGGGAAAAAATGTAAAAACTCCTTTTAAAAGCAGCCCAACAAGACTTACTATATCCATGAAAAATTATGCCCCCCTTTTTTCTATAAAGGGATTTTTCCCAAATTATTGTTCACTAAAAATAGTGGAATCACTAGCGTTTATTTAAAAAAAGGGATTCTGCCCCCGATAAAAGGGGTAAAAAAAATCTGCCTCAAAAAGTTTTTTAAGGAACTTTTTTTTTTTATTTAGAATGGGAAAAAGGTTAAGCCCCAAGAAAAATTTCGCAGTGACCCTTTTTGGGAAGTCTAAAGGGAAAATTTTCCCTAAGATTTAGGAATAAAAAGGGCCTGTTCTTTCTTGTGTTTAAATTTCTTTAAAGTAAAAAAAAAAAGACATAAAAATATAAAATTCAAGATACATTTTTGATCAAATTTCCTTCTGTTGTTTATGTAAAAAGGGAATTGTCTCTGTGAAACAATCGAGGGAACACAGGTTTTTTGAAAAAAAAATTCTTTCTTTTTTCTTTTCTTTTTTATGATTATAGATATAAAAAAAGTCCTTTTCCATGAATTTGGTATTTATTTTATTGAATCCCCAAGTACTTAAAAACCCCCTTATGAGTCTGTATCCCAAGTAGCTTTTTTAAAACCCACAAATTAGATTAGCCATAAGGCTACCCAATTTTTAATTAAGCCCCGTGAATTAAAAAACCCCCTTTAGGAAGGGCCTTTATAGAAAGAAAAAGTTTTCCCAAATTTCCCTTTTTCACTTAAATTTTCCCCTTAAAATCCTCGGGGCCAAGGATTTACGCATTTTATTTTGAGAGAACCAAACTTACAGATTTTTCGAATAAAGGGAAATATCAAGAGTTTTTTTCCCCTCCTTTTTCCCCTTTGCGGTGAAAAATTCAACGAGTTCAAATCAGAAAAAGGGCAAATCAAATAAGAAAAAGGGTTTTCGAGTTTTTTTGTTGATCAGGCGAAAACCCGGGGAATTTGAAGGGGGGGAAAAAGGTTTTGCAGTCCCCCCCCTTTAAACCGGGCTGGGCCATGCCCCCAAAATTTGTTAGCATACGAAATAGTAAAAACCCTTTCCCCCCTTTGCTTGGGAGGGGGGGAAAAAAAAAAATTTTTTTTTATGCTTCTATTTTGAAACCCCCCCCGTTTTTTTTAAAATCCCTTGCCCGAAAAAACCTTTTTTTTTGGGGGGTTGGATCTACCCCTTGGGTCCTTCATTTTGTATGTACTACGCAAAAAAAAAAAAACAAAAAATTTTCCCTTTTTTTTAGTTTGAAAAAGAAATTTTGGGTTTTTTTATTTTCCAAACAAAAAAAGGGGGAAACCATTAATATTAAAGGGGATAAATGTGATTTGAAAATTTTCATGAACTTTCTTGGTTTTGGGAATTTCAAAATTGGTTTTTTCCAAACCCTTTAAAAATAGAAGAAGAAGACCCAAAATTGAAAATAACTAACCCAGTTTTGGGATTTTTTTCAATAAAAAAAAACCCTTACCAATTTCAATTATAACCCAATTCGAAGTATATGAAAACCCCAAAATCTAAATTTTTTTAAAAAATATCTAATTGGGATCTTCATATAAAATGCCTATGGGGAATTTTAATCGGGAAAAATTGTATGCTTAAAATAAAATTTTTTTTTTTAAAATTTGAAAAAAAAAAATTTGGAAATTTTTAAACATAGCAGGGCATTGCGGGCCCGACTAAACTGCAAAAAGGAGGAAAGTATAGAGAGAAAGTTATTAAACATTTTTCCCAAATAAAAACCTTTTTTTTTGTTTTTGTTAAATAAAAAATTTCCAAAAAAAAGTTAAGTGCAAAAAAAAAATATCAAGTCTATTTTTTTGAGATTTATGTCTTTATCTAATCGACCAGATAAAAATTAAAAATCCAATTTTTTTTTTTTTTGGGGCCCCCAAAACGGTTTGGAATATGAAATATCATAATAATGGCAGAAATTGAATCACTTTTTTTTTTTTGATATTCTATCCCAAACCCCATAATCTAAGTATCTTTTTAAAATTTTTTTTTTTTTTTTTTTTTTCCCTTTTTTTGTATCTATTACAAATTCCAATTTGAGTAAAAGAAATAAAATTCTCTTTTTTCCCCTTTCCATTCTTTATTCAATGAATTTCATATTTTCCAAAATTATGGATTTTGGGAAAAATTTTTCATTTTGATTCTAAAACAGAATACAAATTCCATTATTCCCTAGTTTCAATCCATTTGATTTAAATAAAGAATGGGTCAAAAAGGGAATTTTTTTTTTCGGGAAAAGGGGGAAATTTCCCAAATGCCGGGGGAAACGGAAATGGGGGGAATGGCAACATTCCGGGTTTTAAATCAGATAAAATTTTTAAGGGTTTTGGGTTTAGTTTCCCATTGATCGGGGCCTTTAACAGAAAAAATTTCTAATTTTTTCCAAAAATTGAAGACATAGATCAAGAAATTGAATTTCAATTATTTGGGGAAACAAAATAAATTAGTAAATTTTTGATAAAAAAGGGAGATGCGTGGGAAGAATCACTCACATATTTTTCGAATTAATGTATCCGCGGGTTTAATTTTGGGGAAAACCAGTAGGGAAATGCTAAAAACAAAAAAATTTTTCGGGGAAAAACTTTTTTTTTAAAATGAACTCCCTGGGAATTCTAAAATGAAGGGAAAATTACAAACTGGATCAATCAAAAAATTGAAAAGTTGGAAATTTAAACCCGGTCAGAATTGGACCATAAGGGAATTTTGGGGTCTAAACGGGTACCATAATATCCGATTGGGGGGGAAGATTGAATTAGAGATTGAAAGAAAAGCAAGGTTTATGGGCTCGTGTGATGGGAAAAAAAATATCTATTCTAGTTCTATCATCACTAGGGTTCGAATCAAAGGGAGAAATTTTTTAGAAAATTTTTTTTCTATCCTGGTTTTTTCTTGTTTTTTCCTGAATGAGAAAGAAAAAAAAAAAAATTTGGGTAAAAAAGAAAATGCCTTTGGGGGGTTTTTATCAAAAATTTTGGGCTTGTGTGGGCGGAGACCCGGTATTTTCTAATCCTTATGAAAAAATTTTTAAAAAAGAAATTCTTTAAACAAAGATGTGAATTAGGAAGGATTGGTCAAAAAAATTTTAAATGTAGACGAATCTTGATTTTTTACCTCAGAACAATTTTTTTTGTTACCGCGGATAAATTGGCAGCTGCGGATCATTTGTTTGGGAATGAAATTGGGAAGGGTACACTTGACGATATGAATCATTTAAAAAAATAAGCGTATTCGTTCTGTAGGGGGATCTTTTACAACCCAATTTGGATTGGCTCTAGTTCTTTTAGAAAATGGGTTAAGGAACTATTTGGGGGAGCAATTAGGCTTAAATTATCCGACCCCTCGAATTTGGAAACTTCAAAAATTTCCCCTTTAAAACAACCAGAATAAAGTCTTTTTGGGATTACACCCGCTACCCTAAGGTTTTGGTTTCGAACAAACCCATTGAACAAATAGTTCTTTGGGGAGAAAAATTGAGTTATTTGGGCCCTGGAGGTTTAAAACGGGGCGAACTGTTTATTTTCGGATACAAGTTTATTCACCCTAGTCATTATGGGCGTATTTGAAAACCTTTTGGCCACGTCTGAAAAATTAAAAATGTTGGATTTAAATTGGGATTCCTTAGAAATTATACGAGAATTGGTCCGGGGGGCCCCTCTAAAAAGCCCCTTTTAAAAAAAATTTAAAAAAATTCTATTATAGAAAAAAAAAAAGTAGGATGCTTTATTTATCCCCAAGTAGAGATGAAAAATTTTGGGATAGCGGGGGAAAATTCTTTGGCGTTTAAATCGGGGGTTTTCCCAAGAAGAACGGGTTTATTCCAGCTGGATACCGTAATAAATTCTTGATTTTTGCAGGGGAAACAGCTTCATCTTCGAAGTTTTTTTTCCTTTCCAATATTTTTCTATTGGGCTTTTTCTCTTTCCTGTTATCGAGAAATGATGCGAATCGACTTTAAGGGATTTTCAAATATGCAACTTTCAAGCATTCCACTTTCTGGGTCCGAGAAGTGCATTTTTGGGAACGGGGTTTAAGAACGCCAAGAAAAGCTCTAGATTAAGGGGTTATTTGCTATACCCCAACACGAGGGAAAGATCATTTCTACAAATACGGCAAAAATCGTTTTTTCGGGAAATTGGAAATACTTTTAACCCTTTTTTCCCCCCCTTTTAATTTTTTTATGTTCAACGTTCCAAAAAAAAATATTTTGTATGCATAAAAAACCCCGGGTTTCCCGGGCGGGGAAAATCCATTAAAAAAGGAAAAATTTTTTAGGGGATGGTCCCGGGCAAACTTTGGGTGGCGAACTCGTTTTTGGGTAAAAACGTATTATTATTATATGCCAGGGGAAAGGGTTACAATTTTAAGGGAGCATCCTCTTTAGCGAGCTTTCTGGTATCTAAAAAGATTTTTTATATTTTTTTTTTTCACATACGGAAATATGAAATTAAAAACCATTTTTACAAGCAAGGCTCCAAAAGGGATCACTAACAAAATCCCGCATCAAAAGTCATTTATTGGGCAATTAAGACAAAAAGGGAATTGTGAGGGCTGGGATTTGGGGTCAAAGGGGCGGGCGATTTTTTAAAGTGGGTTTAAATTAATGCCCAGAGGGGCCAAAAAATTTCATCGTATGTCCCAGAAAAGATTTTACGACCATATTTTGGCATTGGGGTTTACCCACTTAAAAAGGAAACTTGTCTAAAACTCCCTTTAGGGGGTTTGGGGTCGAGTTATTGATGTCAGATGGATTCAAAAAAAAGGGGGGTTTTCTAGTTATAACTAAAAAGATTGTGTAAAAATTTTTCCACAAAAAAACGTAAAAATTAAAGAAGGTGAAAAAGTAGCGGGAAAAGACAGGGAAAATAAGGGAAACTTTTCCAAAAATTTTCCCTAGCCCAGTTATCCCTTTAAATTTTGCAAGATGGAAGACCTGTTGTTTAGGGTTTTTTAAATCCATTAGGGTCCCCTAAACGAATAAAATGTGGGGACAATATTTGAATTTTGGGGCTTGGGTTAGGGGGGAAATTTTCTAGAAAACTTTAAATCGAATAGCCCCTTTTTGTGAGAGATATAAAAAAAGAGGCTTCGAGAAAACTAGTTTTTTTCGAATTATTAAAACCGTAACCCAAACAGCGAATCCATGGCTTTTTAAACCCTGAAACCCGGGGGAAAAATTTCGAAAAAATTTGTGGAAGAAGGGGAGACCCTTTTGAAAAACCCTGTTATAATGGGAAAGCCTTATATTTTAAAAAATTAATTCATCAAGTTGAGGATAAAAAAACACGGGCTTTCCCATTTAACTTTTAAGCCTTTTTTACACAAAAACCCCCAAAAAGGAAAAAGGCCAAGCAAGGGGGGCAACGAGTAGGGGGAAATGGGGGTTTTTGGGCTCTAGAGGGTTTTTGGGTGTTCCATATTTTACAAAAAACGTTTTTTTACTTAAAAAATCGGATCATTTAGAGTCGTCAAGAAGTACTTGGTACTAAAAACTTTGGGGAAGGAACGAACCTAAACCGGGAGGATGCTCCAAAATTTCTTTTCGTTTGCTCGTTGAGAATACAATTTTTGGCCGGGAAACTAAACTTTTCCTTGAATCTGAGAAAAAATTTCCCAGATTAAGAGGAAAAGTTTAAATTCGAAAATAAAATTTTTTCTTTATAAACCCGATCGGTAAAAAACATAAAAACCCCGAATTGGTCATTTTCCCCCTCAACAAATAAGGCTTGGCCCAAATAAACCTCCCTAAGGGGAGAGATCTTTGGGAGAGGTGAAAAAAACCCTTATTTTCATTCCCCCAAAAACCAATAAATCTGAAAAGGATGGATTTTTTGTGAAAAAAATTTTTGGTCCTAAAAAAAGGGGAAATTTGTGCTTTTTAAAATTACGAGAACGGGGGAGATGAAAAAGAAGACCCGAAATTTTTGTAAACAATGCGGATAAAATTTTTGTGGTTTTCTCGGTTTCAAGACCCCCAAAAATGGGATAATAAAATTTGGGCTTGTCCAGAAAAACCCATTTTGGGGTATTTGAAACGTTTTTTTCCTATTATATCGCAAAACCTTTTAAAGAAAAACCCTCTTAAAGAATTAGAACCCCCTTATATATTGCGATGTTTTAATTTTATCGAATTCTGATTTTCCCGATTCGAAATGAAAAAAGTCCCCCAATTAAAATCAAAATGGGGATCCCCCCGGATCTGACATTTTTTCTTGAAAGGAGTAAGATGAAGCTCAAAATTATGGGTGTTTAAAATATTCCAAAAAAAAAGGGGAAGGGGGATTGGTCTTTTGGTCTTTTTTTTTGTAACAAATAAATAGGCCCTATTTAGTTGTACCTGTGAAAAAAAAATTCTTTTTTGTTTTTTAAAAGGGAAAAAGCTATTTTGTTTTGTTCAAGTAAGCAAATATGCATGGTTGCTAAAGTCTATCCATGGGCTTTAGGTTTTTTAAAGTAATCGTGCATAACCGCGAAGGTATGTCGGGACCAAAAAAAGATCGAAGGGGAAGGAAGATAGACAAGTAAACCCCTTATGAATTAAAACCCCTTAAAGGGATTCATATTTTCAAAGGGGAAAAGTGATTTACCCCAAAAATTTCGCATTTAAATTTATTTGGGAAAATTTAAAATTTGAATAAAGAATTAAAAAAAAAAAAATCAAAAAAAAAAGAATGAATCAATAAAAAGTGTTTGGTTTTTTTACTGCAAACTTGATAAAGAGTAGATCTTTTTTTGGGGTTTTTTTCGGGGGAATTTAAAAGGGGGAAAACTCCATTTTTTTTTTGAAATTCCTTGAGCCGGATAAAAGGGAAAACTTTCACGTCTAAATTTTAAAAGGGGGAGTTTCCTATGGGAAATCCACCCCAAAATTTTTCTTTGCTAGGCCTTAGCTAAAAACCTACTTTTTTTTCGATTACGGGGGTTTTTCCCTAATATAAAACCCAAAATCCTGGAAATACACCCATCCCACTTTTTTTTACAAACCAAGGCTTCGATACATTTCAAAATCGAGAAATTTCTCCCGGGAGCGGGGGGCACCGAAAAAATTTTGTCAATTTAGATTTGCGAATTTTTATAGATTTTTTCTTTGGATAGAAGGGAAAGGGAATTAGGGGAAAAACCCACAGGTAATGAAGGGGAAGATCGCAAAAATTGGGGAAGAAGAAAGGTTTTTTTGGGTTTTTAGAGCATTTTTGGCCTAAGCATTTTATTCGAACAAATTTTAGAACCAGAATGGATTTTTTAATGTCTATCCCAGTTTTCCCCTCCTGAACTACGACCATAAACCCAGATAGATGGAGGGTAAGTAATGAGCTGGGAAATATTAATGAACTCTATAGAAGGTTATTTTATCGGAACAATACCCTTACCGATCTCAAAAAACAAAAAGTAGATCTAAAAGGGGGGGGAAATTAAGAAATTTTGTCAAGAAAATTTGGGTTTTGCAAGGGGGGCCGTGGATAAACTTCTTGTAATGGAACCCGCGGAAAAACCGATGGGGGATGGTCTTTAAAAGGGTTTTTTTAAGTCTTTTTTCCCGTTTAATTGAAGGCAAAGGGGGGAAAGGGTTTCGTGAGACCCCTATTTTGGCAAAGGGGTTCGTTTATTCAGGTGTTCTGTCATTGTCGTGGGAACCCTCACTTCCATTACATGGGATGTGGATTGCCTGGGAAATAGCAATAGAGTTTTTCCCAAAATTTTTTTTAATTCGGGGGCTAATTAAAACCAACATCTTGCTTCAAACAAAGGAGTTGCTAAGAGAAAAATTGGGGGAAAAAGGGGCCGTTTGTATGGGAAATACTGCAGGAATTTTAGCGGGGAAACACCCCGTATTGCTGAATAGAGCGCCTATTTTTTGCATTAATTAGCATACGGGCATTCCAACCCTTTTTTAGGGGGGGGGACGTGCTATTTTTTTACCCATTGTTTGTAAGGGATTCAATGCAGACTTTTGGGGTTAAAAATGGCTGTTCATTTTACCTTTATCTTTGGAGGCTCAAGCGGAGGCTGTTTATTTATTTTTTTCATATGAATCTTCGTTCCAGCTTTTGGGGGATCCTTTTTCCATCCCAAACCCCAAAAATTTTGCTGGGGGGGTCTATATGTATTAACGAGGGGGAATGCCAAGGAAATTTGTACGAATGGGTTTATAATCCTGTAATCGCAAAAAACTACCCAAAAGAAAAAATTTTTATGACAATAAATTTTAAGTTAGGAAAAAAAAAAACCCTTTTTTTTTTGTAATTCCTACGATGAAATTTGGGGGTTATCGACAGAAAAAAAATTCAATTTGATAGCCCTTTTTGTGGCCCCCGGTGGAACCCGATAAAACGCGTTATTGTTCAAGAAAAGCCCCCAATCGAGGTTCACTTAATCTTTGGGTACCTATCGGGGAAAATTTAGGGGGCACTTTCTAATATAAAAAAGTGTAAAAAAAGAAATTCTTTGTATATACTTTCCCGGAAAAATTTTGTCGGCCCATATTTCTTTTTTTTCGAAAAAAAAAATGGGAAAAAGGGGCTATAAAAGGGGTTTTTTTCGAGCCTGCCCCATATGGTCCCAAACCCCTAGGGTATCAAAGTTAAGAAATTTCTTAAACATCGGGTAAAGTGGTCTCCCCAAATTTTAAACCCGGGAACCACATTTCCCCTGGTTTTCTTTGTAAATTTTAAAATCGAAAAAAGGGGAATTTTTTCAAATTCATTGACTCAACTCTTTGTCGAATTCCACTCAGCATAAAAGGGAGGTTTTTTATGGCAAAAAGAGTCAATCTAGTTTTTTCACAATAAATAATAAAATGGAACTGCCTTTAAAAAGACTTTTTAAGAATTAATAGATCACTTCGGAATGGCATTTTACTTCACCCCTTTCTGGATCAAGTAAAGATTTGGGGTTTTCCAGCAACAATGCTACCCATTTCATTGGGGATTATGATCTTTTAACGATACCTTCTAAAGAGGGTTAGTACAAATGCTGAACAACAAAGTTTGTTTTTAAAAAAAACACCATCTTTTGGGGAAATTGTACCCCGAAAGTCAAAAAATTTACGCCAACCCATTGGGGTATGGTATCCCTACAAGTGAATATTTACGACAAGAAATAAACCCCAAATTTTTTGGGATGACCGACCCCTTTAATCCAGTTCAAAAAATGTTTTTTTTGGGGAAACCCAGGGGAAAATGTATCTCAATTACCCCAAATTTAGAAGGAAATGAGAGGATTAATGTCGGACCCCAAAAAGGAAAATGATTGTTTTCCCCATTCAAAGCAATTTACCCCAAAGGGGAACTGTTTTTAAAACAGAATATATCTTTTCTTGCTAGGGAGCCCGAAAAGGGGAGTTGGGGAAATATGCTGTACAAAACACCCAAGGGCTGGATATCTTTACGCGAATTTGTTAAAATAGTTAAACACTTTGTTGTACGTAGAACAGATTGGGAAAAACCATCCAAGGGGTTTTGTGAGTCCTCGAAATGGGGGTGGGGTACCGGGAAGGGGTTTTTTATTCAAAAAATTTAAATTGGGGGGGATATTACAATGATATAAAATTTTGGGTGCGTGAAAGTAAATTTCTTTTTCGAAATCAAGATATTGGAAATTTGGGCTTGTCAATCGTTTCCCTAACCTTTCGAAAAACAAACCCAAACCCATTCGAAACCCCCTTTTCTTGTAGGAGTTAAACTTTTGGGTTTGTCGATATGTTTTGGTTTTGGGGTCCTACTCAAACGACCCGTTGAATTGGGGGAAGAGGAGGTTTTTTTGCGGGGGCAATCTATTGGGAAAAACCAGGGACTCAACCCAACCCTTTAAAAACTTTTTTATACCGGCGGAGTATTCACAGGTGGGACTGCAGAAATGAAAAGAACCCCCCATAAAGGAAAAATTTAAAATTTAATTTGGGGTTTTGGGTTTATCCCCCTACGTCCGTCATGGGCATCCTGCCCTTTTTATGTTCTCTAGACTTATATGTAAAAATATTTAGATGAGGATATTCACATAACGTACTATTCCCCCAAAAAGCTTTTTTTTTGGTTCAAAATAATCAATTTTGTAGAATCCGAACCCAAATAATTTTTCTGAGATTCGCGCGGGAACAACACTTTAAATTTTAAAAAAAGGGTTCGAAAAAATATTTTTTCGGGCTTAGAGGGGGGAAATCAAATGGAGTATTTATGGTACCCTGCACCCGGGTTTTTTCATATTTGGGAAAGTTATCTTTTACCCCCAAAAAAAAGTCATTTATGGTTTTTATAGGGGGTTTGGCATTTTCAGTTTGGGAAACCCTTTTTCACTCCCAAGGATCAAAATCAAAAAAATCTTCGTTCTCCTTAGCCCAACGAAGCCCCTTTGAGTCTTTTCTTTAATAATTTATCAAATCGATAAAATTATTTTGTTCTATTTTTTGGGGGAAAAAAAAAAAAGATAGGATTCCTGATTTTTCAGAACTTAATCGAATCATAATTTTACTGGGCAGTGGAATCTCATATATCCTGGCCCATTTTTACACGAGAATTCTATTTTTTTGGCAAAACGACGGAAAAAAATAGATTTTTTATTCCATTCTAATTGATTCAAAAACGAGAGGGGAAAACACTAAAACCTAAAATTTAGGTAACCGATGGAAAATACCTTTTAAATGGTATTTTTTCCCAAAAGTAGTCTTCTTTCTTATTTTTGATGATCCCCCGATACAGAAAAAAACACTTTGGGAATTACTAAATATGGGGAAACCCTAGGGGTGCATTTAAAGTTAAAACAGAGGTTTGATTTTAGTATCAGGAATCAAAAATTTAATGCAAAATACCCAATTAAAAAAGATCCTTTTTTTTTTATTCCCGAAGAAGTCCCTATTTTCCCCAATTTTTCTTGATAAAGGTACACAACAATAGTCTCATTCGAGTAATACAGAATTTTAAATACAAGAAGCCGAAATCCCGCGGAAATTTGTCCGAGTGGAGGGGAAAAAAAAAAAAGGTTGAACTTTTAAAAACTTTTTTTGGAGATACCATTTTCTGGAGAAAAACCCCATAAGATTTTCCCGACCCCGTGGCTTTTTAATACCACCAGGAACAGGAAAAAAAAAAATTCCCACGGAATCAAAAAAAATTTAAAAAAAGGATCTATGTTTAACGGAAACACACCTAAATAAAAAAAAATATTTTGTGTTTTTGTTCACCCCTAGTGGGCATATGAAAAAGTGGGCGGGAAAAATTTAAACACCTTCCCCCAGATCTGTTCCCAAAAAAGGGGGTAATATGAACTTCGAGTTATAAAATTAAAATTTTTTTTACGGAAATGGCAAAAATGATTCGGGGAATTTAAGACACAAGGGATTCATTGTGTGGACTTGTTTAATTTTGGGAAAAAATTGGGGCCCAAAACAAAAAAAATTCTTAAATCAAAAAAAGCCCAAAGGGTTCCTTTGTTTTAAGAAGTACAAATGGGCCCAAATTTGAGATTTTCTCAGAATCGACTTAGTAAAAAACCCATATTTCCCTATCTCAGAAAAAGAAATTTATCGTCATCCTCAGGATTGACTCTGATAATGTGTCGGATCCACCCCAAAATCAATCCCTTTTTTTTCCTTTTATTCTAAGACAAAGATTCAAAAAACACCCTTAAACCAAAAAACAAGGAACTTTCGCACGTTGTTAAAAATTTCCCAAAAAGGAAAAGTCCCCCCTTTGAGAAAATTTTTTATCATCTAATTGGGTTTTTGAATGGGTCCCCTTCAAACCCATGGGCAAAAATCACGTGTGGGTAAAAAAGAATCAATTAAAAAAAATTCCCATAATTAAAAATTTAAAAATTTGAAATTTTTCCCCTTTTGGGAAAAAAACCTTTTCCCAAATTTTTAGGGTTTTTTTATTTTACCCATTTAATAACTCATAATCCCATCTTGATAACTAAATATTTGCAACTTGAAAATTTTTAAAAAAGACTTTTCAAATAATTAAATTTATTTAATGGATGAAAAGGGGGGGGTTTATAATCCCGATCCCGGCAAAACATCTTTTTTTAATTTATTCAATTGAAATTGGTATTTTCTCCAGAAAATTATTATTCTAATAATTTTGGGGAAAAAAGTTTTCCCCAATAATTAAATCCCCTTTGGGCAGTTTTTTTGTAAAAAAGTTCGTATAGCCAAATATGGACCCCACCCAAAAATTAAAACGGGTCAAGTTTTGAAATTTTTCAAGTCGAAATTTTGTAGTTTAAAAAAATCGGCTAAGCCTTTTTTGGCCCCTCCAGGGGCAACTGTTCATGGTCATTTAAAGGAGAAATCCTTTTCGGGGAAGGGGGGGATACATTAGTTCGGGTTTTTCTAGGGAAAAATCGAGAAACCGGTGTATAAAAAAAGGGTCTTCCAAATGGGGAAAAAGCGTTTGAAGTGCGTTTTAATTGATTTAATATCCCATGAACCCAGGGAAAAAAAAGTTTAGGGGTTTTAACCCAGCATATAACAAGAATTCTTGGAAATTTCCCTTTGGGGGGTTTTTTTATTGGTGTGAGCAAAATAAAGGGGGCAAAGTTTGTATCTTTTGGTTTTAAAAAGTCCAAAAAGGGTTTTTTTGATCCCAGGGGGGCCCCCAAAACCCTAATGGTCATAGGGAAAATTTTTGTATGCCAAAACCCCTCAAAAAATGTTGGGTTTTAGAGGGGGAAAAGTCTAAAGTTTTTTTTTCCCGGGAACTAAATTTGGGTTTTTACAGCGGGGAAAAAGGGGGCGCGTTTGGAAGAATCGATCTATTACCCGGGCCCCTCCTATTTGGGGAAAAACAAAAGCATTTTGAATACCAAAGTTTCATATCCCGAAGCGGGGGGTTTTTTAAGAAACTGCTAGTTTTGCCAAAAACCGCTCTCCGGGGGCCCTATCGATTGGTTGAAAGGCCCAAAAAGAACGTTGTTATAGGAGGGACGATACCCGTTTGGTACCCGGGTTTTTAAAAGGGTTAAATGCACCGTTCAAATTTAAAAAAGAAAAATTTCCCTTTTGGGAAAATAAAAAAAAGTTTTTTTCGGGGGGAAAATTTGAGATATTTTCCCTTTCCCTATAGAGAAAAAAATTTTATTCTTGCAATTTTAAATATTTTCCATGATTTCACGAGAACAATTATTTAAAAGGGTTTTAAAGATTCCCCAAAAGTGGATTCAAATTTTTTTTTAATATTAATAAAAATTCTCTTTGGTCATTTGATTGGGGGGAATTTGGGAAAAAAAGAAAAGACCAAGTAGCGGTTTGCGGTTTGGTTTGGGGTCTTTTACGGTCAAACTCCGGCTGGGGAGAAGAAAAGGTTTCCCTCGGAAAATTATTTAGGGTTTTGGGCACCTCGTCGCTTTTTTTTTTTAAAAAAAAAAAAAAATGTGAGGAGAAAAAGACAAAAGATTTTGGAAAATCAATTTGGAAAAAAATGGGTGGAAGAAGGGGATTCCCTTTTTGGCATTGGGACTAGGAAATGGAATCCCAGAATGGCCCTTAAAATTTCGGGAAAGCGTAAAAGGGATTTTATATTACAAATCTTACTAAAACTGCTTGTTTTTTTTTCCCCAAGCTTTGATTTGGCTTTTTAAGCAGCAAGTTTGGGGAAACAATTTTTTTAAATTTTTGGTAAAAAAATTTAAAAAAGTTTATTAATGTACGGGGCCTTTCAATAAAGGCTCCCGGGGTCCTTATGTTTTAAAAAAAAGTGGCTTGGGGTATGTTTTTGAATTGGGGCCACAAAAGAAACGAGACTTCATAAGTTTTTGGGGCTTTAGAAAGGAACAAAAAACGGGGAAGACTCAATCACCCTTCCCAAAAGAGACGCAGCTAAGTTGAAAAGATAATTATCTCAATTTCAAACATAAAATTGGGGGGGATTAAATATATGAAAGGGGGTTTCCCGTTTTTGTTTTTATTGTTGGAAACAGCAAGAAGAAAAATAGGCCCTTTGAGAATGTATCCCTTTTGGGAAATTCCCAAAAATTTTTTTTAATCGATAACAAATTGTACCGGATTTGCCGTTTTTTTCGATTTAAACAAATGTGATGTTATAGCGTCAATCCCCATTTAATTTTTTTAATAAATTAGTAAATTTGCAATTGGCGAGGGGGCGTTTTACTATACGGAAAACTTTGATTAATTTAAAAAGTTTAAAACCATTCTTTTTTTAAATCCCCTAAATTTATGGAATTGGGTTTCTGCTCTTTTAATCTCATAAAAGAATAAAAAATTTAAAAGATATATTTTTTGACTAGTTCTAGTTAATTTCCAAAAATAGAAAATTTAAAATAACAAATTTAAAAAGATTGGTTTAATCAAAATAATTTCCTTTAAAGTTTTTTTCTCTCAGAGGGTAAAAATGAAGTTTTATTTATGTTTTCCCCCCGCACCTAAAAGGCTTATACGATTTTATCGGGTGTGGAAGTAGGGCCCAAAATTTCTTTGGGCCCAAAAAGGGGGTTTTTTAAGTCCCCGGCCCAAATTTCTTTTATTCCCTTTGGGTTGGGAAATTCTATCTTATTTGGTTCCGCTAGTATAGCTGTTTGTAATCCCCAAACCAAATTTCCCAATTGGGGGGTTGAATTTTTTTCGAATATGTCCTTGAAAATTTATTGCGAAAGTTAGCAAAACCCCGATTGGAGAAAAACAAGGGCCGTGGGTTTCCCTTTTTTTTGGAAAAAATTGTTCTATTTATTTTTTTTTCGAATTTGGGCAGGGGGTCTTTTAAACCCTGGAAATCTTTGAGTTTTCTCTTGGGGGGGGTTAGCCGCACCCCCGAATAAAATAAATTATTTGTTTTGGGGGGGGGGGGGGGGGGGGGGGGGGGGATTTTTTTGGGTTTTTAGTTTAATACATTCCCAACCCCCCCCCCCACCCCCCCCCCCCTTTTCCCCCCCCAAAAATTATATTATTTTCGGCCTTTTTGGGAAAAAATTTGGGGTTAAATTAGTAAAAAATTTTTTCCTTTTTCCCTTTTTAAAATTATGGTTTTCCAAAACCCCTTTATTGTTTTCCTTTTGGTTAAAAAACAAATTGGGATTTTGGTTTTTTTTTCAAGATTAGGGCCTTCCGTTATTTAGGTTAATTTTAATGGATTTAATCAATTTTTAAAATTTGGGGTTTTAAAAATAGGGGCTTTTTGTAGTTTTCCAAAAACCGGGTAATGGGGAAAGGTTTTACTCAAGGGAAAAACTACTTAGAGAACAACAAAAAAGACAAAATAGTTTTTTGGAAAAAAGACTCCCAAAATTTTTGAATTTTAAAAAAAAGGAAAAAAGATCGAAAAGATCTTTTTTCTAAAATGTCCAAAATAAATTTGAAAACAAATTTTTAAAATAATTTAATTAATTTAAAAATTTTTATATTATATAACTAGAACATCCACCCCAAAAAACAATAAATAGAATACAATAAACCCAGAAAATAGAATAGAAAAATAAAACAAAATAGAAAAAAATTAATTTAAAAAAATATTTAATAATTAAAATTCAAATAAAAAAATTAAAAAAAGGAAATTTAAAAAGAATAAAAAAGAAATTAGATAAGATCTAATAAAATAAAAAGAAATTTAAAAAAAATGAATTTTAAAAAAAAAAATAAATCGGGAAATTTAAAATGAAAAAAAAACAAAAAAAAAATGAAAAAATTTTATTTCATTTTGAATTTGATTTAATAGAAAAACAAAAAAAATTTTATAAAAAAAAAATGGGTTAGTAAGGACGGTTCAAAATTAGGGATAGGGAAACTAATGGGTAGAATTCAACCCCTTAAATATTTTCAAAATTATTCTTTAATCCCATTTTAATCTAAGATACGAATAATTTGGGTTTTCTTTTTGGGAAAAAAGACACGTATATGTGAGATTATATATTGATGAGTTATATAAAACAAAAAAAAGATATTTCTAATAATAAAGAAAATTTCTAATTGCTCTTTCTACAAAGAATTGGATAGAGATTTCCCAAAAGAGGTCTTTCTGGTACGTACTATGAATTGAATGAAAAAAAAAAAGAAATCAAGAAAAAAAAAAAAAATTTAAAGAATTTAAATAATGATTCGAAACAAAGAAAAAGTAAGAACAAAAGTCGACGGATTCGCAAAAAACCCCCTCTATAGGAACTAAAAAAAAGATCTAAAAAAAAATTTATAGATGTAGAATCAAGGAGTTCGGATGATTAAAAAAAATTCTTCCATTATTTTTTAAATTTGGAGTTTTTAGTTAAAATTTTTCCGGAAAAATCTTATTGATGGAAAATTTAAATTCCAAAAATTCATTGAATGATTTTTTTCATTAACCCTTTTTTTTTTTTTTTTTGTGTGAGGGAAATTATCATGAATCCATGGGTTTTTGCCCCTTCCGTTATTGCTGCGGGGGTTTGCTGTGGGCTTGCTTCTATTGGGCCCAGGGGTTGGTCAAGGTACGGCTGCGGGGCCAAAATTAAAAGGGATCGCAAGACATTTGAGGCGGAGGGAAAAATACGAGGTAAATTTTTGCTTTTTCTAGCTTTTTGGAAGCGTTAACCCAAATTTTTGGATTAGTTGTAGGGCCTTTGCGCTTTTATTTGCGAAAACCTTTTTTTAATCCTTAAAAAAAAATTCCCCCAAAATATGGATTTTTTTGAGCCGGGGGGTTGTTCGTTCTTTTTAAAAAAGGAAAAATTTTCCAATATTTACTTCTACAATTTTCCTTTTTCATTTTGAACACTAACCCCCGGGGGAAGGCGGATTTGAGGATGAGAAATTGGCAAACGATTCCTTTTTTCCCTTTCCCCTTTCGTAGAAATGGGGGAAACCCCCCCTTTTTTTTTTGGGATTAGGGGGTGTTTTCAACAAAAGAAGTATTCCGCAAATTTTTTTTGAAAACCCCTCCCGGGTCTAATAAGTTTCCCTTTCCCTTTTTTGGAATTTTTTTATTGAAAAAAAAAATCCATTTCAAAAAACAAAATATTTTTTTTTGGGTTTTGAAAAGAAAAAAAAAATAGGTAATTTAAGATAAGGAAACCCAAAAAAAATAAGAATATTTAAAAAAAAAAAAATAGATAGAAAGAAATAAAAAAATGGGAAGTGATTTCAAAAAAAAAACTCTATTCGATTTTTTTTTTTATCTAGAAGATAAGAGGAAAATTTTTTTGGGAAAAAATTTTAAACCCAAACTTTCGTTTCCTTGGGAAACGGGCCTTTTCCCCTGGGAAAATTTTGGGGGTTTTAAAACCAATATTTTAGCAACCCAAAACCAATAAACTAAGTGTAGTGCTTTTGTGTATCGATCTTTTTTTGGGAAAAGGGGTGTGGCGGGGTTTTTTATTTTAAGAATAGGCTGGACCCAAAACCCCTGCACTTTTTTCATTCTAAAAAAAAAAAAAAAAGTAAAAGAAAAGGGAAAGGGCATCATCCCCCAAATTACTTCTGAATTAAAATTTAAAATTTATATTTTAGAACCCTAACATTTCGTGATTCCCTTGGAAAATTGACTTTTATTCTCTATCAAAAAAAAAAGTGTGGTACCTTTAATATGGTTAAAAACGAAACCGTTTTTAAAACCAAACGTAGCAAGGTATTCTTTTCCCCACTATGGTTTTAAATTTTATACAAAATTGGGTTTTAAAAAAAAAAAATAGTTGAAATTTTTTTAAATTGACATAGAAACTCTGTTTGATAAAAATTTGAAACCCTTTTTTGGAAAAAAATCACACTCTTTTTTAAACTTATTTCCAAAGCAAAACGATGACCCATGTAACTAAAGTAAGAAGAAAATTTTTTGGATTGGAAGAAAAAAAAAAAACAACTTGCTGACAATTCCATTTTTTTGTTTTGGGCAGAAGGGGTCCCCCTTTGAATCCCCTATTGGGGGGTTTGGGGGGTTTGCGATCCCTTTTGTTATTGTTTTTTGAATTTTGAATAGAATACGACTGAGAAGAGAGGATAGGCTCCTTACATTTTAAAAAAAAAAAAAGATATGGGAATTTGACATAATTGATTGAAGTAATTTTAAACGTGAAGCCAAAAAGAATCGAAAGATTTTATGTTTTTGGGTTTGGGAAGGGAAATTTTGGAAATTTTAATTAAACGAAAAAGGGGGTAAACTACTTTTATTAAGCATTTATTAGATAATCGAAAAAAAAGAGGATCTTAATACTATTCGAAAAACAGAAGAATTTCGGGGGGGCCATTGAAAAAACTTGAAAAAGCTCGGGGCCCCTTTTTTCCCTAAAGTGGGAAAAGGAAGCGGGGCCCCGGGTTTGAGGGGAACGGGTACTCTGAGATAGAACAAGAAAAGTTTTTAATCTAATTAATTTTAACTTATAAGACTTGGAACAATTAGAAAATTACAAAAACGAAACCAAATTTATTTTTTAATAACAAAAAACGATTTTAAACAAGTCCGACAACGAATTTCCCAAAAAGCCTTAAAGGGGTTTAGGGAAAACCCGAATAGTTGTTTGAACAACGAGTTACCTTTTTCTTACCATCAGTGCTAATATTGACATGTTAGGGGCGATGAAAGAAATAATGTTATCCTTCAACTGTAGGTTTTTTTTTTCTTACAAAAAAGAAATTTAAGGGAAAAACTCATGGTAACCATTAGAGCCGACGAAAATTTGTAATATTTTCCCGGGGAAAGTTTGACAATATAATTAGAAAAGGGCAAAATTGTAAATTTTTGGTTTCCCTAATTCAAAAAAAGGGACGGGCATTTTCTCGTAAATTTTTGGGCTTGAAGAAGTAATGGGAGGTTTAATTGTAGAATTTGAAGAGGGGACAATAGGCCCTTGCTTTAAAATTTTGGAAACAAATTGGGGGTGTTGTATTAATGGGGGGCGGTTTATGATATCAAGAAGGGAAAATCTGTAAAAGCAACAGGAAAAATTTCTCAAAATACCGGTGGTGAGGTTATTTAGGTTTGTGTTATAAATGCGCTGGGGAAAAACCCATTGATGGGAAAAGGTGAAATTTTTTTTTCCCGAATCTCGGTTAATCGAAACTCTCGCTCCCGGGATTATTTTTGAGACGTTTCCCTTTTATGACCTCTTTCCCAAAACCCGGGCTTAATTTCTATTGATTCAATGACCCTATAGGGCGGGGCAGCGGAAATTTAAATTTTTGGGGGCAGACCCGACCTTTTTAAAAAAGCAGTAGCCCCCGGAACCGATTTTTAAAAACAAAAAGGGCAAAATGTAATATGTGTTATTAGCTAAATTGGGCAAAAAAACCTCTTCTGTAGCTCAGGGTTTGTAAATACTCTACGGGAAAGGGGAAACTATGGGTCCCCTATTTTTTTAGCGGGAAAAGGCAGATTCCCCAGCTCGTTACAATACCCGGTCCGTTTCAGGAGCAGCTCTCGCTGAAAATTTTTATGTACCGGGAACGGGCACACGTTTAAACATTTATGAGGGTCTCCCCCAAAAAAAGGGACAGGCTTATCTTTAAAAGTTCTTCTATTTCGAAACCACCTGGCCGCGAAGCTTAAACCGGGAGATTTTTTTTTTATTTTTCATTCCGCCTTTTTGGGAAAAAGCCGCTAAATTTTTGTTTCGTTTAGGTGAAGGGAAATTTGACTGGGCCTTTCCAAAAGTTGAGACTCATTCCCGGGGGATTTTCGGCTTATAAAACTACTAATGTAAATTTTTATTACAGATTGGGAAAAAATTTTATCAGCTGATCTATTCAAAGCTGGGAAACAAACCTGCTATTAATGTCGGTATTTTGTCTCCCGGGGTAGGGTCCGCAAACTCAAAATTAAAAACCATTAAAAAAATAGTGGGGAAAATTTAAAAATTTGGGAATTTGGGCAATTGCCCGATTGGAAGCCTTTTTCACAATTTTTTTCTGATCTTGATTAAAAATCTACCCAGAATCAATTTGGGAAGAGGTCAACGATTACGTTAAATTTCTTAAACAAACCCAAACAGCCCCCCTCACGTGGCCAAAAACCCGATAATGACTATTTATACCGGGCCCAATGGTTATCTTGATTCCCTAAAATTGGGCAGGTTAAAAAATTTCTCGTTGAGTTACGGGGTTACGGTTTTTAAAAAAATAAAACCCCCAGTTCCAAGAAATAATATCTTTACAAACCCTTTACTGAGGGGAAACAAGGAAAAACCCCTTTTTAAAAAAAGCCCATTCAGGGAAAAGTGGAACGCTTTCTCCTTTAAAGGAAACCAAATGTAAAAAAAATTTATAGGAAGAAGGATAGTAGAAATAAAATTTAAACACTCTTAAATTTTTTTTAAACTTTGCTTTTTAATTTTTTAAACAAACTTTAAATTAATATAATTTAATTAATTTAAATCTTTAAAAATTTGAATTTTAAAAAAATTTAATTTTTTTAAATTTGAAAATTTTTTTTTTTTTTTTTCTATAAATTCGAAAAATTAAAAATTTTATTTATATTTAAAAATTTTACTTTTTATTTTAGACATAATTTTAAAAAAAAAAATTTTAAACGGAAAAATAGAAAAGGGAAAAAAGAAAATTCCATTTTTAAAAAAAAAAAATAGGGGAAAAAAATCTAGATAAAAATTTAAAAGAAATAGACAATAAAAAAAAAAGAATGAAATTCGATAATTAAACATCCTCGTATTTTATTCCATTCAAAGCATTCCGATAGCAATAAATTTTTCCGGGCTATAAAAAAATCTCAAAAACCCGATAAAAAAGCATTTTTTCCAAAAAGGGTTTTTAAACCCATACCAAAGGGTTTTGAAAAACCTTTGTCCTATCCATTAAAACTTTGGACGCTTTTTTTTTTTTTTTCAAATTTCCCAATTTTTTGGGTTTTTTTTTTATTTCTTGTTCTCAAAAAAAAAAAACGATGTTTAAAGGGAAATTTTTTTTGGGTTGTGTGGGGTAGATTAAAAAGTCTTTTTTTAAAAAAAAAAAGTTCTTTTTTTTTAAAAAAAATTTAAATTTGATATTTTCTATAATTAAAAAGATTATAAAATTTATTTTACTTATTTATTTTAAAATATTTTTTGGGGAAATTTTTTCAATTCAAACAAAAATAAATAAAACAAATTAAATATAAAATTTTAAATTTAAAAAAACAAAAAAATTTTCAATAAAAATAAAAAGAATAAAAGAAATAAATCGGGAAAATTTGATAAACAATTAAACTAATAATTTTTAGTAAGAACATTCTATACTCTACATTGTAGAAAAAAGAATCTATTCCATTTTTAAAAAAGAGAAAAGGGGGGGGTAGGGGAATCGGAAAACCCCCCCTCGTTAGCTTGGAAGGCTTTGGGTTTTAGTCGACCCTTTATTCCTAATTTTTAAAAGTCCCCTAATTTAAAAACCCAAAATGAAACTTTGGGGTTTTATTCGCTCCTTTTTGGGTGAAGGGTAAATTTCCCCAAAACGAATGTTAAAATAAAAAAAAATCTAAGAAATATATTTCTATTAAAAGTGAAAGAAAAAAAAAAAAATTGACCCCTTAAAATCATGTCGCTTTTTGTTTTTAATGCATTTTAAAAAAATTTTCTTTTAAAACGACCCCCTAAATAGGGAATCGGGATTCTAACAAAATTCTTATTTTCTTTGTTCTTATTTCTATTTACTAAAAACCTTAGGAAAAGGATTTTTTTTCCCCCGAGCAAAAAAATTTGTCGATGTTTTTTGGGAAACTAAAAAATCTTTTAATACTATTTTGCTTCAATCTTTTCCCATATCATAGAAAATATACCCCAAAAAAGGGAAGGGTTTCGATTTAGTTTCGATTAGAAAGAAAAATTTTTTATCTTTATCCATGGATCCTTTTTCATACCATTAAATTGGAAGATTGATCCAATTTCATAAAAAAAATTATGTTTGCAAATTTTATAACCAATTTTTTTTAATTTCTAATTGATCCTTGAAAAGAAATCACGACCCAAAGTATATTTTTCCTCGAATCCTTCATTGAGAGGTAAGGGAGTAAGGCCTTTTTTTTTTTTTTTTAAAAAATAAATTTTTTTCTGGACAAAATCAAAACCCCAGGGTCCCTTTTAAATAGAAACATCGTAAAAAAGAATTACACTTTTAAACCCCTTAAAATATACCCCTCCCGTGCGATTAAATTTTATAAAAAACCCTTTTTTTCGAACAAACTAATCGACATAATTAAGATAGGATCAGAAAAATTAAGATAGGATCAGAAAATAAATGAGCCAAATTCTAACATTGGCGTGTTTTGTCCGTAGACCCAATCTGATTAGATTAGTAAAAAAGTACTTATATTTATATTTAAACTAATATTTCATTGATAAAAAAGACTTGAGTTTCATTCCATTATTTGCTTGATCAACTCAAAGCTTAAAATTGCATAACTTAGCAAATTTTTAAGTCTAAATGAGCTTAGTTTGAACTTGTATTTTACTTAAATATTGTCTTCTGTGTTCTTAAAATTGGTTTGATCGGTTTGAATTAAAAAACTATTATGGACTCATTTTGTAACCAAAAACTCAATTTTATGAAATCAACACACATATCAAGCCTAAAATAACCATTTAGAGGGTATTAGACTATTTATGAACCTAGATTTAGATTTTCTTTTAAGGATACCAAATAACTAATAGGCCTAGACTTGGTTTTTTTTTTTTAGAGGTGGCGGATGATTAACATCCTTAGACTTCGTTACACTTGGGGATGCTAAACTAACTGATAAGCCTAGACTTTTTTTTTTTAATTTAGTTTAACATAGTCATTGTTCCTTAAGATAACTAATTCCCAAGGATAACTGATGCTCTTAAACTAACAACAATTAAACACTCCTAAGGATAACCAAAGTTCCTCAAGATAGCTATTTCCTCCTAAGGATAACTAAAGCTCCTTCAGATAGCTATAGTTGTTCCTCCTAATAACTAAAGTTCTTTATGAAAAGTTGTGACTTTTAAAATTTTCTCAAATTGTTTAAAGGATCAAGGTAGCCAAAGTTTCCAAAGGTTTTCAATTGTTTGAAAGGTTCAAGATAGTTGGAGCTCCTAAAGATTCTATGGGTTTTGAAAGATCACTAGACTTGGGTTTTTGGCAAGGTCCCAGGATCATTAAGGACCTAAGTGTCATGCTAATGATTCAAAATCATTTATTGTCTTTTGTTGGAAAATTTTCTTCTTGGAGATTTTTTTTTCTAAAACTCTTTGAGTTTTTTGCAGATCAAAGCATCTGAAAACTTAAAACTTGTCTTTTTCTTATATTTTGAAAAATTCTTTTATTTGAAAACATTAGATTGCTATCATATGGGAAACTTTACCAACCTTTAGGATTACAAATAATCAATAGACTTACCAAATTTCTTAAGAGTCATTCACTCTGATCATGGCTGCTTGAAGTCTAAAATTTATCGATTAAAGAGATCCTTCAAAGCATTTTCTTTTAATGTGGCTTGCCTTAGTAATTAGAACTTGTGTAGGATATTTGATTCCATTATACTTTTCAAACTTTAGGATGTTAAATTTTCAAGGACCTCATAAACTTTAGGATGTTGAGATAACCAAACCCATTTTTCTTTAGTTCACTACTATTGTCTAAAGCCTTTAGTTTTTTATCAGATTTATGAAGGAGCTGCACTTCTATTGTCTTCTGCTTTTCCTGTAATTCATTGGTTAGGGCTTTACTATTACTTCCCCAAAATTTATGCTTTATGGCCATTTAAATGAATTGTTTGTGAAGCATTGGTAGTGTGACCTTGATTTGTGCTGTTCCATGATTATTTAAGGCTTGTTCCATTTAAGCCAAATTTTTGTTGGAAGGGGTTTCTGACCACCA